>NW_020870254.1:435800-438300 GCF_003789085.1 Penaeus vannamei | reverse complement strand
AGAGAGAGAGAGAGAGAGAGAGAGAGAGAGAGAGAGAGAGAGAGAGAGAGAGAGGAGAGAGAGAGAAGAGAGAGAGAGAAGAGAGAGAGAGAGAGAGAAGTGAGAGAGAGAGAGAGAGAGAGAGAGAGAGAGAGAGAGAGAGAGAGAGAGAGAGAGAGAGAGAGAGAGAGAGAGAGAGAGAGAGAGAGAGAGAGAGAGAGAGAGAGAGAGAGAGAGAGAGAGGAGAGAGAGAGAGAGAGAGAGAGAGAGAGAGAGAGAGAGAGAGAGAGAGAGAGAGAGAGAGAGAGAGAGATGAGAGAGAGAGAGAGAGAAGAGAAAGAGAGAGAGTGAGAGAAGAGAGAGAGAGAGAGAGAGAGGAGAGAGAGAAGAGAGAAAGAGAGAGAGAGAGAGAGAGAGAGAGAGAAGGAAGACAAAGAGAGAGAAAGAGAAAAAAGAAAGCAGACAGAAACAGAGAAAAGTTGAAATGAAAAAGATAGATAAAAAAAACTCCTACAAAGTGATATTTTTCTTTCAGAATTAAATTCACTTTCCTTCAAACGATCGACAAAAGTTGAAATAATGTCAGTGTATTTATTTTTCTCTTTTCATTATCAAGACTTGTGTTATTCCTTTCTTTTCTGTCCTCGCCATCTTATCTTCTTCTGTTTTCTTTTCTTCTTTTATTTATTTTCTTGTTTATTGCTTTTCTTTCTCTTGATACTTATTTTTTTCTTTTTTATCTTATCTTTCTCTCTCTTTCTTATTTTCTTTTAATTTTTCTTCTCCCCCACACGTTCTATTCTTCCCGCTTTCCTTCCACCATACCCCCACATTCTACTTTTTCTCTCTCTCCTTCGCTCTCATCCCTCCCTTCCTCCCCATCCCTTCCTCATCCCAAACGCCCTTCCCTCCCCCCACTCCCTTCCTTCCCCGATCTCTCTCCCCCATTCCCCCTTCCCACCCTCCTCTCTCCCCTCCCCATCCCTCCCATCCTTCCCTTACCCCACACCCTCCATCCTTCCCACCTCTCCTTCACCCCCCCCCCACCTCCCCCCTCCCTCCCTCCCTCCTCCCCTCCCCCTTCCCCCTCCCTGCCAACCCCTCCTCCCCCTCCCATCCCCCTCCCCTACCTCTCGCGCCCCCCCGCTCACCCTGCGGGCCACGCCACCCTCCCACCACCTCGCTCTGCCCATCCACCCACCCGACTCCCCCCCACCTCTCCTCCTCCTCGCTCACCACCTCCACCCCTCGACTTGCCCCACCCAACCCTCCCTCCTCCTCCCTCCTTCCTGATAGCCTCATTTGCCTCGACGCAAGAAAGATGCTGTACGCGCCTTTGATAGCTTTTTGAGTTAAAATCGTCGAAGTTTTGCCAAATGCGCGAGAAAAAAACAGCGAAGATTTTGGCGAAAACTTCCTTCATCGCCGAGGGAAGAGAGGGGGAGAGGGGGATGGGGGGTTGAGGGGAGGGGGTGGAGGTGGGGAGAGGGATGGATGGATGGGGGATGGAGTGGAAGGGGTGGAGATGGGGGGGATGGAGTGGGGAGAGGGGTGTGGGAGGGGGTGGAGTGGGGAGAGGGTGGGGAGGAGGGGGGGGCTGGTAGGGGTACAGGGGGATTTGGAAGGGGGTTGGGGGGATGGAGGGGGGGAGAGGGGGGAAGGGGGTGAGGGGGTAGGAGGGGGGAAAAAGGGGGGTAGGGGGGTAGAGGATGGGGAGAGGGTGGGGTAGGGGAGAGAGGGTGGGGGAGGGAGGGGAAAGGTGGAAAGGTGGGGGGTGGGGAGATGGGGAGAGTGGGGAGGGGGGGAATGCCGGATTAAATAGGAAGAGAAAAAAGAAAAAGGAAACATAGAAAAACGAAGAAATTAGAGTGAATGCAAAAGAACGGGAAAGAAAAAGAGAATAAGAGAAGCAATAAGGAGTAAAGAGAAGAAATGGGGGAAAATAGGAGCATAGATGAGCAAGAAAATGGGAAGAAATTGGAAAAAAAATAACATAAAGAGCAAAGAGAGAGAGAGAGAGAGAGAGAGAGAGAGAGAGAGAGAGAGAGAGAGAGATGAGAGAGAGAGAGAGAGAGAGAGAGAGAGAGAGAGAGAGAGAGAGAGAGAAGAGAGAGAAGAGAGAGAGAGAGAGAAGAGAGAGGAGAGAGAGAGAGAGAGAGAGAGAGAGAGAGAGAGAGAAGAGAGAGAGAGAGAGAGAGAGAGAGAGAGAGAGAGAGACAGACCAGACAGAACAGAGAGAGAGAGAGAAAGCATAATCGAAAGAGGATACAGGTACAAGTGAACAAATCAGAGAAGAAGAAAGAAATTATGATAACGGAAGCAAGAGAGACATAATGAGAAAGAGGGGAAACCCCGAGACTGAAAGATAAAAGTAAGGAGAATGAAATACAGGGATAAAAAGACAAGAAAATGATAATAGAAAATCAAAAAAATAAAACAACGAAAGTAAATGAAGATGAAGAAAACAGATAAAAAGTAAAATAAAAAAAAAAAAAAAGATAATAAAAGATAATAGATAGAA
>NW_020870254.1:428300-430800 GCF_003789085.1 Penaeus vannamei | reverse complement strand
TCATCTCTCTCTCTCGGTCTCCTTCTCTCTCTCTCTTCTTTTCTCCTCTCCCTCTTTTTTCTCTTTTTCCTATCTCTCCCCCCAAAAAAGGAGACAAAAAAAAAACACAAATCAATCTAAACCTCAAGACAAAAAAAAAAAAAAAAAAAAAAAAAAAAAGACTTAAACAGGAAGGGGAGGAATGGAGATAATCAATCAAACCCAAACCAAAGCAAAAAAAAAATAACAAAAAAAACAAACAAACAAGACAACCAAAATAGAAGACAAAAAAAGAGACAAACAAAGCTATTGTCATTATTGCTTTTGTTGTCTTTTTGTATTTTTATGTGTTTATTCATGCATCTCTTTTATTTCGTTTTTAGGGTCTTTTGTAAATGGAGATGAGGGGAAGGGGTGGGGGGAGGGATAAGGGAAAGAGGAGGAGAGAGAGGAGAAAGAAAGGAAAAGAAGGAGGATGGTGGAAAGGAAAGATGGTTAAAGGGAGGGGGGGGAGGAGAGGAAAATAAGAGGAAGGGATAAGAAGGGAGGGGGAGATTGAGAATGAGGGATGGGAAAGAGGAAGAGTTGAGAGGATGGGGATGCTTAAGGGGTAAGGAGGATGATAAGAGGAAAGGGGAAAGATGTAAGGGAGCCTGGAAAGGGTTAAATGGGGAATGGGAAGGAAGAGGAGAGAAGACCGAAGAAGGGATTTGGAGAAAGGAATGTAAGAAAAAAGAAGAAATAGAAAAGGAAGGAAATACGAAAAAAAAGGATGCACAAGAACATATCTTTCCGTCGGAAATTACACGTACAGTTCCTCGCATGTTTTACACAACGGACGGGGAAAAAAACACGTGTTGAGGAGGGCTTCGCGAGGTCCAAGACGGCGATTCCCCGTGTCCGATGCGTGTGAACGAAGGAGGGGAAAGAGGGGGAAGGAGGAGAAGGAGCTGAGCGAATGAAGGGAATGAAGAGGAATAAACAGAGGAGTGAGGGAATGGGGGGGGGGGGAGACCGAGCTGAGGAGGGCTTCGCGAGGTCCAAGACGGCGATTCCCCGTGTCCGATGCGTGTGAACGAAGGAGGGGAAAGAGGGGGAAGGAGGAGGAAGGAGCTGAGCGAATGAAGGGAATGAAGAGGAATGAACAGAGGAGTGAGGGAATGGGGGGGGGGGGGGAGACCGAGCTGAGGAGGGCTTCGCGAGGGTCCAAGACGGCGATTCCCCGTGCCCGATGCGTGTGAAACGAAGGAGGGGAAAGAGGGGAAGGAGGAGGGAAGGAAGCTGAGCGAATGGAGGGAATGAAGAGGAATAAAACAGAGGATGAGGGAATGGGGGGGGGGGGGGAGACCGAGCTGAAGGAGGGCTTCGCGAGGTCCAAGACGGCGATTCCCCGTGTCCGATGCGTGTGAACGAAAGGAGGGGAAAGAGGGGGAATGGAGGAAGTGGGAGGAGCTGAGCGAATGGGGAATAAGAGGAATAAACAGAGGGTGAGGGATATGGGAGGGGGGGGAGACGAGCTGAGGAGGGCTTCGGATGGTCCAAACGGCGACCCCCGTGTACGATGCCGTGTGAAACGAAGGAGGGGAAAGAGGCGAAGAGAGTGGGAAGGAGCGTGAGCGATGAAGGGAATGAAAGAGGAATAAACAGAGGAGTGAGGGAATGGGGGGGGGGGGAGACCGAGCGTGAGGAGGGCTTCGCGAGGTCCAAGACGCGATTTCCCCGTGTCCGATGCGTGTGAACGAAGGAGGGGAAAGAGGGGGGAAGGAGGAGTGGGAAGGAGCTTGAGGCGAATGAAAGGAATGAAGAGGAAAAACAGAGAGGGAGGGAATGGGTTGGGGGGTAAGTATCACAAGGAATTGTTTTGAAAGCACCGGCGACTGAAACTTCCTTCCTTCTTCTGGTTCTCCTTTCGTATCTTATGCGGTCCCTTTTTTTTTATTATTCCTACTCCTGTCTCTTTTTCCTTCTCTTTCTTCTGTCTTTATCTTTTCACGATCCTTTTTGTTTCTTCCTTCTTCCTCCTTCGTTGATAATTTGACCTACTGCGAACGAATGAAATGCAATTGCGATGGACTTCTTCTTCTTTTCTTTCTGGTCTCCTTTCGTATCCTATGGTCCCTTTTTTTCTTCTACATCCTTCTCTCTCCTCTTTCTTCTGTCTTTATCTTTCCACTCCTTTCGTATCCTATGGGTCCCTTTTTTTATTCTTCTACTACTTCTCTTCTCTTCTCCTCTTTCTTCTGTCTTTATCTTTCCGTGTCCTTTTGCGATGGACTTCTTCTTCTTTTTCTTCTGGTTCTCCTTTCGTATCCTATGGGTCCCTTTTTTTTTTTTTTTTTCTTCTACTTCCTTCTCTTCTCTTCTCTTTTCTCTTCTTTATTTTTCTTCTGTCTTTCTTTTGTTTCTTCTGTCTTTATCTTTTCACTTCTTTTGTTTCTTCCTTTCTTCCTCTTCGTTGATTATGTTGACCTACTGCGAACGATGCAATTGTGATGGATTTCTTCTTCTTCTTCTTCTGGTT
>NW_020870254.1:395800-398300 GCF_003789085.1 Penaeus vannamei | reverse complement strand
ACTGACTGAAAGATAATTAGACAAATAGTCAAACTGACTAGCTGAGACAGAAAGAGAAAGACGAGAGCATGGACAGGAAGGATGAGAAAGAGAAGAGAAACAGTAAACAAACAAAATAGCAACGAAGTAAAAACAACAAAAATACGTAGAATAAATGGAGGAGAAAGGCTTGTTAAAAAAAACACCTGTGATTCACAGACCTATAACGAAATAAAAAAAAAAACACCAAGAAAGAAGAAAAGAAAGAAAAAAAATCAGTCGCCATCTGTGGGAACCGTACTACGTCACCATGAGTTAATGACGACCAAGAAAACGAGTCGGCATTATGGTCTCTCGTTAGCGCTAATGTTTGCGGGATATAGTATGATCGTGTTCATTATGACATTCGCATTTAATGACCTGTCCGGGAGGTGTGGGTGTGTGTATGGGGGGGGGCTGGATGTGGTGAAAGAGAGGTGTGGGTGGGTACTGGGAAAGAAGTGTGGTGTGGGTGGGGGGGTACTGGAGAGAGGTGTGGAGGAGGGTGTACTGGGAGAAGGTGGGTGGCGGTGGGTAATTTGAAAGAAGTGTGTGTGGGGTACTGGAAAGAAGTGTGGTGGTGGGGCGGTGCTTCGGAAAGATGTGTGGGTTGGGGTGTGTGAGGTTACTGGGAAAGAGGTGTGGGTGGTGGGGGAGTGTGCACTGGGAGGTGTGGTTGGACGGGTGGGTGGGGGAGTGGCACTGGAATGAGGTTGGGTGGATTCAGGGGACGGGGAGTCTGCCCATAGAGAACGTGTTCATAGGGGAAAGAAGGGGGGGGTCAGGTGGATAGGGTGGGGGGCTGCTCATGGATATTGCATAAGTATGGGGCACTTGAAAGGGGGAGGGGGTCTTGTTTATGGGTATTGCAAATTGTGGGATCAGAGGAGGTGACAAGGGTATCTACTCTTGGATGCTGGACACATATGGAGATCGAGGGACGGAGAGCGTACTCAAAGATGCCGCGAGAGATGAATGGGCAGAGATATGATAGATAGAGGCTGCTTATGGATGCTGCAGTTGGAGGAGTAGAGAAACTTTAGTGAGAATAATTGTTGGACAATTTCAAAAGAAGAAGAAGAAGAAGAGGAAGAAGAAAAGCATTCCCATATTCCATGGAGAGGGAGATTCGGAAACCCTCTTTGGAACAAACGGTTTTGAAAATGACCAACAATATTCATTTGATGAGATAAAAAAAAAACACTACCTCCTTTCAAAACGTACTTTCCATTATCTTAGGAAAAAGGGACATGTGATGCTGATAAAGGCCAATTTCCAGTTCTAAAGTACTGTCTCATAAGCATTTGGTTGTTTGGTTTGGCAAACACTCCTTTTCTTTTCATTATCTCGGCACGAGGGTAAAGCTGTATTGCTTAACTTTGAAGATATTCTGTTCCTCCCTTTAATTGCTTCCTTTCTATTTAGAGGGCGAAGGGGAGGGGATAAAATACATCCCTTAACTTCGAGGGCATTCTGGAAGCATTTCAAAATTGCCTCCATGCATAGTTAGAGTCCGAAATGTTTCAGTAATAAGGCGCTTCCTCCGCCCTTCATAATTCACGCAAAATCCCCGGCTCACTTTCTCGCCGCTTCAAAGGGCAGGCTTTTGGAGAATTTGAACATGATTCTTCTTAGTCTGTATATACCTAAACATAAACATAACTAAACAGAAACACACACACACGCGCATGCAACCACACGCACACACACGTGTATGTATGTGTGTGTGTGTGTGTGTATATATATATATATATATATATATATATATATATATATATATATATATATATTTATATATATATATATATATATATATATATATATATATATATATTATATATATATATATATATATACATATATATATATATACATATATATATATATATATATATATATATATATATATACTATATATATATATATATATAATATATATATATATATATATATATATATATATATATATATATATATATATATATATATATATATATATATATATATATATATATATATATATATATATATATATATAAATGGAAGATGGAATATTGTAGTACCGCAATGATATGATGAACAAATACCTCGAACCCACTTCATTGTAGGCAGGCAACTGCAAGACAGACCCACTCCATGGCCTATTAAAAGGATTGTGCAACGAGGAGTTATCTGGCTATCTACTCATACTTAGGTAAGGATGGCGAAATTTTACACACACTCCTCGTTGGCACTCGTTGGTAGATATTTAAAAAGCAGTTCAAATCCGGAATCAGAAGTACTGATGTGTATTTATTAAAGAGGGAAGATGCTACACAGTTCCTAGTTGCATACTCATTCTAGCGGGTTATGTAGCTCTGTTGGTGTGATTGTGTGGCTTACAGTCCCGATCGGAGAAGTTATTCATTTATTCATCATATCAGTGCGGTAGTGCTTTATTCCGTCTTTCATAAAGTTTTTCTACTATTGTGTGGCTTAAAAA
>NW_020870254.1:380800-388300 GCF_003789085.1 Penaeus vannamei | reverse complement strand
TAAAAAGTGCCTTCTCTAGGTACTCACCTGCGATTTTACATCGTTAAGGTCTCAGGTGAGGTAATAAATAGGAAACATTTATATAATCTATACTACTTATTTTAATATCCTGAGCTAATTAATAACTGATTTAATTGTTGGCTTCTTATAATACATGAAACTAATTTGGTATAGACTGATATGGCATTATAAATGGTTCTAGTATATATATCTAATTTCATCTAATTATATATTCTTTTCTCTATGCTCATTAGTCTATTCTAATATAAGTTACTAATTGTGCAGGCGCGGCTATGCCTTGTTTGAAGTAATTACCTTTTCCTACTCCCTATCTAATCGAGTAGTACTACATCTGGTGGATATATTTGACCGGGATAAGTTCGTGTGCTACGCCGCTTACGACGGGGGTTGCGGACCCAGGTTCAATAGCGTGGTCTCCCCTCCTCCTGTGCTGTCCGACCGCTTTGCGCTGTTGTTTGTCATACACTGCTTTGGCGCACTGTATGTGCCGGTTTCCTCTCCTCATGGCAAGCTCGCGTTCAATTCTCCTTCATGGTGCTACGCCACTCACGTTCCGCGTGGTTTAAAAGCATTTTAAAAGATTGCTCATTATTTATCTCTAATCTTAACAAAGCCTCACGGGGATATATTCGAGGTAATTCATTCTAGTCACATCGATCTGCTTAACACGAGGTCTATCATTCTCTAAGTTGATTTTCTAGAAACCACATGTACCCTAATCTAATCAGTATTCGCGAGATAGAGGCTTCACCAACATGAATATTAATGTCCAACATCGGTGGTTATTTTGTATTCTCTCTATATGGTTAAAATTCTTCGATCTTTTTTCCAAATACGTCAATGATCTAGACTTAGTATTCCAGATTAGTTACTCAAAGAATTTATTTGATCTTGTCATTTAGATTGTTCTGCTCACCACGTCAGACCACTACACACGCTGTGCTCCGTTTTCTCATTTGCGCGTAACTCTGCTCACAATAGCTCACTGACTCTTTCCTCCTCATTTTTGGCTGACTTTTATGTCTCCTGCGGTTTTCGCTAGACTCTCTGTACCTTTTTCCTCGGCGCCTCATTGCCGCGACTATGGTTTGTCTTTGGGTGTAGGGAGAAAAAATATTAGAAAATCCATGCTTCCTCCCACTGTCCACCCTAAAATGTAACGTTGTTCTGCAGATAAACCGCGAAAAATACGGTAAAACAAGATGTACATATCCCACCCATAATGTGAATGCAGGGCTTTGGTTACAGAGCTACCATCAAAAGCCACATCGGAACCATAATAAAAAAAAAACATGTATTTCTTGCTCACGGCATTTAGCAATAAAAGAGAAAAATCGCATTCGAATAAATGATTTTATCTACTGTATATAGAGAAGCAATTTGCGAAATGATTCTGGTTTACTTAATTCTCGTCACTAGAATTATTTTGTGACAAACAAAATACTTTGATGTATAATATGTTACATACATGTGTAATTCTATGTTTCTCTGCATGTTGTGAAATATTGCATATGCAGTTACTGTTATATCATCTGGCGTTCACAGTAGCCACTCCAATCCACCATTTCTACCAGTAATAGACCAGTTAACTAATAGCTGACACGCCGTCAACCAATTTCGCCTCAAGCCTTCTCAAATTACACCCTGCTAACTAATTTCAGCTTCCCCCGTATGGAATAATTTAAAATTAAGCCATGTCAGTTAAATTCAACTAACACATTTCAAATAACACCCTACAACTGATTTTGAGTAACACACTACCAATTACAGCATGCATTTAAACAAAATTCACATGTTTAACTAATACGCTGTCAACTGCCTTCAACTAACACCCTAACACTTGTCAATGTATATCATTCAAGAAAATAACCTTAATTTCATGCTTAGCGAAATATCCCAATATCAGCTGATTCGCAAACATACAATGCTAAAAGTCCTTTTTGCATCGTCCGTTCTTGTTCAGTCAATTAGACTAGCACCCGTCCCTCGCTATCATGACCAGAATTGTCACCCAACTATGTCCAATGTCAACCCACGGGTGGTCTTACTCAATTCAGCAGTGCTGTCAGCTGTTTTCGGTTTAGATTATCTACGTGAAACTACGGAAACAGTTTATTGATCCAACTCGTTTAACGTGACGCTCGTATCTCACAGGCACAACTCGCTTGTCTTCTATTATATGCACATATCTTAGCCGTGTTGTCTATCCTTTCCTCTCCCCTTTTCTTAAAATGTTTTAATTTATTTAGTTTATTATTATTATTCCTTCTCATTCAGCTACCAGCCTCTATTAGTCGTATTGAGAGAAAGGTCTTAAGCTTCATTCTTATTATGGTTTGCCTGTCTTTACTCTCTCATTCTTACTCTCTGTCTATATCTCTCTATCTATCTCTCCCTTACTATATAACTATACTCTACTCTATATATATACTATATTATACAATAAACACCCACTCCAAACCTCTGCCGTTGTCCTGCCTTATGCTCATGGCGTCTCTCTCTTTCCTTACTCCATCTCTCTCTCTCTTCTTCTCTATCTCTATACTCTCTATCTCTCTCATTCTCTCTTATTCTCTCCTCTCTCTCTCATCTCTCTCCTCTTCATCTTTTGTTCTATTTCACTTTCTAAACCTTATTTTATCATTTTTCTAGCGTCCATACTCTTTTTCACGACTGCTTACTTATCTTTCACCTATCTCATCTCCCAATTCTTATCGTCATCTCTCGCGTCTATTTGTGCCTCTTACTCGGCTCTTTCCCTACCCTTGGCATTTCTTCCTCTCTCTCTCTCTCTCTCTCTCTCTCGCCTCTACTCTTTCATCTCTCTCTCTCTCTCTCTCTTCTCAATCTCTCTCTTCTCTCTTCTCTACTCTCATTACCTATACTATCGTCACCTCTCTTATACTCTATCCTATCTAATCTGATCTACAGCTCTCTTCTCCGTCTTACTCTTATCAACTCTAAATCCTTTTACAACTTTCCAATCTTTTCCCACTTCGACATCCTTCAATATTCCCACTCGTTTTCTCTCCGAACAATCCATACCACGATTTCCACTTTTCATTAGCACATTGCCCACAGCAGCAAATTTCCACTCCCGGAGCACTTTTGGAGTTTCACATTTAACCCCTTTTGCTGACTCGGGCCAGGTTTTGGAGGGCCACTTCACAGGCCAGACAGCCAGGGAAATCAAGAACATAACGCTGGTCTCCTCCTACGGGTGGGGAAGCAAAGGGGGAATGGCCGGATAGAGAAGGGCCGGAAGGGGGTTGAAATGCGCCTTGACTGTCACACTCCCATATGGACGCAATTTGAGCGTCTTCTCCCACATGCAACACGCGTCTCGACTAATTATTACTGTTTATTATGTGTTTGTACTTCGTCTCCTTATCTATCTGGTCACTTGTCTCGCTCCGAGGTCTAACTAACCCCGATCAATTCTATCATATATTCTCCATGTCTACCTCTCTTCCCAACAATCTATCTAAACAGAACACCACCACTAACATTACGCAATCCAATAAAATTTACAATCAATCACTCATACCCAGACAACACACACACTAACATACGACGCTGACAACGTTTATATATATATATAATAATAATATAACTAATAATATACATACACATACCGCATACACATCTAATAGATACTCAAATGATATCAATATAATATATAATAATATACATAGGACTATACAATTTATAACCAATGTATAATATATATAATAATTAGATATAAAATGTAATATATACACAGTGAACTATTACACAAATTAAAAAAACCAATCTAATTGGAAGGCTTGTGTGTCGCGGTTTTTTGAGTGACTCACACAACACACTCTACGACATTCGTTGGACGTGTTTTTATTCTCATTTATTTGTGTTTTCGAGCAACCCTCTGTCTATTACATACCCAAACCGAGAGACTAGTATTACCCTCGTCCCCAGATGCCAATGTAGTCGTGGTGTGTGTGTGTGAAATTGTGGTGCGAGCTTTAATTTCTCTCTATTCTCTCATCTCTCTCTCTCCTACTCTCATATACATACTTTCTCTCGCTCAGTTTCTCTCCCTCTCTCTCTCTCTCTTCTCTTCTCTCTTTCTCTCTCTCTCTCTGTCTCTCTCTCTTCTCTCCTCTCGCACTCTTCTCTTCTCTCTCTCTTTCTTCATTCTCTCTCTCTCTCTCTCGCTCTCTCCTCTCTCTCTCTCGTCTCTCTCTCATTCTTGTGTGTGTCGTTGTGTTTGTGTGATGATGCGTTTTGTTGTGGTGTGTATTTTTTGGTGGCATACTCAAAGACATAAAATATATATAATATAATATAATAAGGCTATAGGATAGGATTATAACTACTTATATATCGCCGTTAGTTATATAGTAATATTTATTAAGTCTAGGTAGGATTAATCACCTCTCCTAGCTTGTTATTACATTGGTCACTGCCCTTTTATTAGAACCCATTGCGACCACTGCAACAACCTATAAACTACTAGTCCCATATACATAAAATAAGCGATCAGTCTTTATAACTCAACTATACTTATATACTGTATATAATTATATACAATATAATACTATTTATACATATATAAACTACTACCGCCAATATACATATAATAGTATTTACATCATATAGTATACAGTTATATATGGTGTGTGTCTGTGCGTGCTATGTATCCACAACGAGTTTGTCCCCTCGTCTCTCTCCTCTCTTTCTTTCTCTCTCTCTCTCTCCTATCTCCCTCGAATAACCTCTCTCTCTCTTCTCTCTCTCTCTCTCTCTTCTCTCTACTTCTCCTCTCCTCTCTCTCTCTCTCTCTCTCTATCTCTCTCTTTCTCTCTCTCTCTCTCTCTCTCTCTCTCTCTCTTCTCCTCTCCCCCTCTCTCTCTCTCTCTCTCTGTGTGTGTGGTGTGCGTTGTATGTGCATATTCTCATTAGACAATACACGTATTTCATTTCTACTATTAACATACTCACTAACGACACAGCACACAAAACCACAATCCACAGCACACACACCACAACACCTTACAACACACACACACACACCACACACAACAACACTACACATCACTTACAACACATCACTTGCAACACACTACCACGACACACACTAGCACTATCGCCATCACCGCTCAGCATCCCATACTTATCACATCCACACACTCAGCAGTACGGCGCCACCCCCAACAACACCACACACAAACCCAACCACTATACACACACTTATATATGGCATAGACTATATATATATAAGCTATCTAAATATGTATAGTATATATATATATTATAATAGAGGTATACAAGTATACCAGATATATATATATGGAATACTATATGTATGAATGTATCGTATTTAATATAGATGTGTGTCAACTCATAACTATTCATGATGGGTGTGTGTGAACTATATATATGCAATTGGCATTATATACTATATACGTATAATATATATCATATTATATAATAATATATATTATAATTTTAATATATTATATATTCATATATACCTATATATATAGTATATGATTAATATTCGGATGTATATATATATCTTCGCAATATGTATTATTATATATATATACTATAAACTACTATATCTTAATATGGTATTTATCCCACATATATAAAATTATATATATAATTATATTTAATATACCCTCCAGTATTATATATAACTCAACAAACCCCTCCCTCACCTATATACTACATTGTACTACTTATATTTATACTCTATCATATATATAATGATTATACATATATTATACATATATACTATACTACTCCAATCGTAGCCGTCTTCCTACCTTATTATCTACTTTATAGTACTATAGGTATATATTTATATATTACTAATGAGTGTATATATATATATATATAAATATATATATATAGTATAACCATTTCACTATATTAAATATATATATGTGTAGTGTGTGTGGTGTATATAGTATAATATAATGGCAGAAATATATAATATATAATACGTCTTTATATTGGTATACTGTGCTTCAATAATGAATAATAATAATGGTAGTATGTATACAATTTGTAGGAAAGATATACTATATCTATTTAGTACTAATATACATATTATATACCCCTAATATATAATATATATTTATATAATATATATTATATGTGTTTATATATATATTAGTGAAAATAGTATTTATTTATATAGCATAAGTTTAATAATATATATATTATAAATATGCTACAGTGGCGTTCGGTATCAATAAATTAGTTATTAGATAATGATATATAGTACTATATATATAATTAGTTACACTACCACATCACACAAACACTCACCATTAATGGGTCAATCCTCACGAATAAATAAACTCACTTCTTACTAATCCTAACTCACGATACTTTCAATTAGTTACATATTCCTCACTCCCCACCCACAACCCCTATTATATATACGCCATCACCTCTTATTAATTTACTTTGGCACTTTTGTAAATATACTATGAACCCGTTACTTTAATACTAATTACAGTAGCTATTATGTTATTCATATACTGAGACCGTATTATATGTAGCTCCGATGATAATTACACACACACGAACAACACACACACACAACAGCGAGACTATATAAACTATCTGCCATGATAAACAAAAGCTACTAAATATATATTATATTATATTTTTTTTCTTCTTTTTTATGTATATAGTATATATAGCAAAATAATAATAAAATATTACGTTTGTGCAAGGGTATGATATTGGTGTGATTGTTTGAGTCTATATATTATATAGTATATGTATATAAGGATACTATATAGTAGATAATTATATAGGTTTTATACATATTAAAAGAGGAGTCTTCGTCTAATATACTATATATAAGTATTACATTGTTATATATTATATATAGTAATATATATATATATATATATACTATACATATACATATATATATATATTATATAGTATAATAATAATATATAATTTATATAGGAGAGTGATATATATTAGAACTCGCCGTGTGCATAAGCAGCAGATAAGTTAGCCATCTATCAGGATATGGATCGCAGTCGTGAGTAGGTCTACACAGTCTATAAATGACTCGATTAGCGATATCCGTGCAAATTCGTATAAAATTCATGTATATATATATAATATACTATTATACGCTTGAGACTAGCATAATATAGTATATTAGTACAATGAGCCTTTTATTATAGTACCTATATTTTATATATAATACATAATTATATATATATATACTACGCTATATAAGTTGCATATACTATCCATTATATAATACACACAGATATATAACATTACTATTACACACACAGTGTGTCGTTGCCTTCGTGTCGTGTTTATGTGTTGTGTGTGGTGGTGTAAATGTATGCTATGTACGGTATGTGTGATGTATGGTAGTAGATGCGAATCGTGTGTGTGAATTAGAGTTGCTATTTATTTCATATGTTTTAGTTAAAAATCTATCTATTCTAT
>NW_020870254.1:365800-368300 GCF_003789085.1 Penaeus vannamei | reverse complement strand
ATAAAAACTATATTGTTCTCTTCAGCGCGTTAATAAACGAACTGCAACCAACCATGAATGATTTAGAAGCAGAATAAACAGAGACCTTGCCACAGCAGAGAACATCCTTTGTATCAAATGGAAACTAACTAAATTATAATTATAGTTATTTTAATAGAAAAAGGTTGAAGGTTGGGTTTTAAATTACTACAATTATGTTCAACAGTCGAGGCAAAAATCGAGAAAATATGAGCCTGAGTTAAAGTGCTAAACCTAGTAGAATAGTATATATGCATTTAGAATAGCTATCACCTGGAAGGCTTTCAATGCCCACTTTTTATGTAAACATTATATTGACATTTACATTATATAAAGGATTCTCTCCCTTACTCCAAAATCTCTCGTATCATTCGGCTTACTGAAAGGGTTAAAAATACTTTTACACTTCCGTATATTTTCCTTCCATCTCCATCACCTGTATTTCCAGCTTCGGCGATTGGAAAACCCTCTTTTGCAACATCTTCTCCCGGGCCAAGAGCAGAAGATAGTCTTCATGTCCTGAATCTATATTTTTCACATCTTGCAATTGCATCTCGTAAAGGTGCAACCACTGAGGTGTCTATTCCCCGGAGGTACAAGTATAGAATATCTGACCCTGAGTGGAATGAGACTGAGGAAGAGGAAGACCAGAGAGGAGGAGGATAAAGGGGAGGAGTAAGAGGAGGAGATAGCTGGGCGGGAGGAGAAAATAATGAGGGAGAAAAGAGGGGGTGGACACAGAAGCGGAGAAATATAGTAGATGGGAAGGAGAGAAGGAGGAGAGGTGGTACAAAAGGAAGCAAGGAAGTAGTATAACGAGAAGGAAGTGATGATAATAAAGGTTTGAAAAGATAAATAATGTGAAGGAGGAAAAGATGGTGGAGGAGAAGGAAAATGAGATGGAAAAAAGGAAATGGAGAGGTAGGAATAAGAAGTGTAAGAGAAGGAAGAAGAGTAAACGGAAAATGGGAAGTGCAGAGGCAGAAGGAAGAGGAGGAAGAACAACAGAAGGAAAGGAGGAAGCAGAGAGGGGTGGTGAAGGAGAACGAGGAGGAGGGAAACAGAAAGTGGAGAGGCAAGAAAAAAAGATGCGGTAGAGGAGGTGGAAGAGAAGTGATGTTGGCCGGGTAGGATAAAAGGGTAAAGAAGAAGGGAAGGGAAGGTAAACAGAGAGGAGGGGAGGAGGAGTGACGGTGGAGGAAACGGAGGAATAGAAGATGTTGGTGTAAAGGAAGGAGGGGGAGGAGAAGAGAGATGAACAGGGAAAAAAGAAGGAAGAGAAGGAGAAGAGAGGTGAACAGGGAAAAAAGAAGGAAGAGAAGGAGATGAGAGATGAACAGGGAAAAAAGAAGGAAGAGTAGGAAAATACAGAAGAAGGAAGAGGCTATGCCATAAAAGTGGTAAAAAGAAGCGTCGAGGAAGATGAGCTGAACGAAGAGAAGAATAGCGCGTAAAAGGTGGCGGACAAACGTGACTGCAATGAAAACGTTTGGCGAACCCGAGGAACAGAAGAAAGGCAGAGAAAAAATAAGTAAACATAAGAGAACTGCAAGAATAACGGAAAGTGCAAGAAGTGGAGAACAATGACAATATTAAGTTATGGACGATGAAACGGAGGAAATATGAAAGAACAAAGAAGAAGACACCAACAATAATAAAAGAAACCCAAACTTCAGACGAAAGAACCAGAAGTTTATATATAAACCAACAATTCCTGTCCTGGCTTTCTCTCCCTCTTTCTCATGGCAAGAAACAATAAAACCGACCGTTGGCAACCCCCAAGTCAAGGTTATGAAGGGCGGCCCACACCGTTGGACTCCGTCAGGAAACAATTACGGTTTTATTACTCCGTCTGAAGGATATTGAAGGATCTCCCCACACTCCTACACCTCAGGCAGTGGTAGGAGGATACTCGTAGTACTCTTACTCTACTCATATATCTTTTTTTTTTCAATTTCCACTCCTCAAACTCTACTCACAAATTGCACTCTTTGCTCCTACTGTACTTCCATATCTCTATTCCCACCATTCAGACTCTTTTTTACAAACCTCATTCCATGACCCAACTCTATCCCTCTCCCTCCAACACACACAAAAGTCTGGAATCCCCCCCCCCCTACTCCACAATGTATTCTATTCCCATTCTAGGAATTGTGTTTTATTGTTTTAATTATTATTATGGCGTGGTCACTAGGTCGTTTGTGACTGAAACACTGGAAATGTAATAATTTGCGTTGAAAGTTGGACAAAATAATAATTGTTGATTTACCTTTGTTTTATTTCTGTCACGTTTATTTACTGTATTAATTTCTCCTATCAAAAGGTCATAGTATTGATCATGCATTACCATCTTATGCCGGAGTTTACCTGATTTTAGAAACTGATAGGACATGTATCTGAGGATGTATATTTGTTCAAATATAAATATCATGTATAACGAACCATCTTTCGTATATGTTTACCCATTCAATCTAATTATTTT
>NW_020870254.1:340800-345800 GCF_003789085.1 Penaeus vannamei | reverse complement strand
CCATCAATACACTAGAAACACTCAGAGATTGCATACCTCCGCCAAGGCAATAAGGTCACTGATACAATAAAAATAATCACTCAAAGAATCGCATTTGCATCACCTTTCTCGAGTACACAAGCAATAGAGGTAATGATGCAATCATAAAAAAAATTCCTAGATCCGGGTCACCGTCAAATTTTTCTTTTTTCTTTTTTAGTTATCCTGCTAAGAAAGGGATAAATAATATCCGGATCGCCACCAAAATTTAATGCACGTAAGTTGGTTAAGACACACCTCTGGTAACACTTTCAGATAAGTCTATTTATAACTTCTTGAGTTATCTTGCTTACAAATATATAAACTAGCTAACCAACGCGACCAAAAACATAATCTCTTTGGCGGAGGTAATTAGCATGTCTACACTGGCACTGGTTATAGGACGCTACATGTAAAAGTTTAGAATTTATAATTTTGATCTTGAGTAACACGTGAGTAATGTCTACGCTATGTTCATTTTACATTTATCTTTGGATCTGCGAGAAGTATTTTTCAATCCATCTATAATGTGGAGATACACTACATTGGAACTTTCTTTTACCACAAATACACGCGAAACGACATTCATTCATAAGCACTTACGGCGATAACTATTGCTGCTGATGCTACTACCACTGCTACTACTACTATTGCTGTTGTTACTACTACCGCTTCTGCTGCTACCACTGCTACTACTACTATGCTGTTGTTACTACTACCGCTGCTACCACTGCTACTACTTATTGCCTACTACCGACTGCTACCACTGCTACTACTACTACTACCACTGCTACTGTTGTTACTACTACCGCTTCTGCTACCACTGTACTACTACTATTGCTGTTGTTACTACTACCGCTTCTACTGCTACCACTGCTACTACTACTTTGCTGTTGTTACTACTACCGCTTCTATTGCTACCACTGCTACTACTACTATTGCTGTTGTTACTACTACCGCTTCTACTGCTACCACTGCTACTACTACTATTGCTGTTGTTACTACTACCGCTTCTACTGCTACCACTGCTACTACTACTATTGCTGTTGTTACTACTACCGCTTCTACTGCTACCACTGCTACTACTACTATTGCTGTTGTTACTACTACCGCTTCTACTGCTACCACTGCTACTACTACTGTTGTTACTACTACCGCTTCTGCTGCTACCACTGCTACTACTACTATTGCTGTTGTTACTACTACCGCTTCTACTGCTACCACTGCACTACTACTATGCTGTGTTACTACTACCGCTTCTACTGCTACCACTGCTACTACTACTATTGCTGTTGTTACTACTACCGCTTCTACTGCTACCACTGCTACTACTATAATTGCTACTATTACTACTACTGCTACTGCTGCTGTTGCCACTACTACTTTTACTACCACGATTATTATTAATAATACTGCTACTACTACTACCACTCCTACTACTATTGCTACTCCTCCTACTACTACGACTATAACTAATAGTACTGCTGCTACTACTACTTCTACGACTACTATTACTACTACTTCTGTTACTAAGTTGTTGCCAGAGGGGCTATAGAAACCTTTCCACAACTGAACTTTTGACCTCGCTCACTGAACCGTATACGTTATATATAGTTTCATTAATGTATAAACCATGATAAAAGATACAATATCTAGTACTGGATATAAAAGCCTGAATACTTAAAAGCAAAAGAAAATCCAATACATTAGACTTTTCTTACAAACACGTGTCTGAATTATAGCATCAAATGCAAAGCAAATAAGTCTAACCCTAATGTGTCTGCGTAGCCCTCATTTGTTAACCTCTCTCACGTCTTTCTCCCATATCTGAGCGGCCCAGCTTTCGTGACGTCATTAATGCTAATGACTACAATAATAATACAGCAACAAAGACGTTGCATTCGAATTGAAACCAAGTTAAATCGAATCGAATTAAATGTTTCCGTAATAAATACTACAGAGCGGGCCCGAAGTACGTTAACGACAAGAGACAAAGTCAATCAAAACACCAAGAACCCTTTGAAGAAAAGTAGAACGGCCTTCGTACCATCATTGGCTACCCAAGTGCGTATTTTTAACATTAAGGAAGAGGATCTCGCTCTTCACAACATGGAAGATCTCATCAAATGCGCTAGATATTTTTTTTCTGATAAGTTCCACATAAGTATTGGAATAAAACTGTATAATAAAAAAACAAGTTCTGACGTCACAGCCTCCGCCATCAGCAACATTTTTCTCTCACCAGATTTATTACAGATTTTTCATCAACCGGCATTCCAGATTCACGCTTCCTGAGGATAAACGCTCGCAAGAAACGGGGATAGTAAGTGGAATCCTTTCTCTCTGTATAGGAGTCTCTCAGCCACAACCACATGATTGCTAACCAGAATATGCCTGTTCCTGGATTGTTGTGAGTGGTGAACTTCGTGATTAATATTTATATATGTGAGCGTATGTTGCACACACACAAACAGGCGCACAGACACACAAAGACACACAAACCCATACACATACACACTTTCGGCGATAACTGTTGCTGCTGTTGCTACTACCACTGCTGTTTTACTACTACCGGCTACTACTGCTGTTGTTACTACTACCTTCTACTGCTACCACTGCTACTACTACTATTGCTGTTGTTACTACTACCGCTTCTACTGCTACCACTGCTACTACTACTATTGCTGTTGTTACTACTACCGCTTCTACTGCTACCACTGCTACTACTACTATTGCTACTACCGCTTGCTGTTGTTACTACTACTGCTTCTACTGCTACTACTATAATTGCTACTATTACTACTACTGCTGCTGCTGCTGCTACTACTACTTTCACTACCACGATTATTATTATTAATACTACTGCTATTACTACTGCTACTCCTACTACTACTGTTACTCCTACTACTACGACTTTGACTACTAGTACTGCTGCTACTACTACTACGACTACTATTACTACTACTACTGTTACGAAGTTCTTGCCACTTAGAGCGTTATTGTACCAGAGGGGCTATAGAAACTCCTTTCATAACTGTACTTTTGACCTCGCTCACTGAACCGTTTACGTTATATATAGTTTCATTAATGTATGAATCATGAAACAAGATACAATATCTACTACTGGATATAAAAGCCTGAATACTTCAAATCAAAAGAAAATCCAATACATTAGACTTTTCTTACAAACACGTGTCTGAATTATAGCATCAAATGCAAAGCAAATAAGTCTAACCCTAATGTGTCTGCGTAGCCCTCGTTTGTTAGCCTCTCTCACTTGTTCCTCCCACATCTGAGCGGCCGAGCTTTCGTGACGTCATTAGTGCGAGTAGGCTACGGACGTAAATAATGTCCGTAAAGAGCGAGTTAGTATAAATGGGTCTTTATGCAGAGCGAGTGACCGTATTCGTATAAGTGTAGTATTCGACCATAAGGGGGAACGGTGAGGCACTTTTTTCATACCGTCTCTAATCATGCTATTATTCATAGGAAAACTATCCACGAAGAACTGTCATTATGTGTAGGAATACATATCAATTGGATATCTCGTTACATTGATTATGAAAATAGAGTAACCAGATATTTAAAAGACCTTTAAGAGATTTGTCTCTGCTCAACATTCTTAAGGAAATAACGTATTCATTATGCATTTACGTAATATATACTGTACATATATATACGCACATGTATTTATACTCACACACACACAATCTCTCACACACACGCACGCACGCACTCACTCAGTGAAACAAACAGACATATATATATATATATATATATATATATATATATATATATATATATATATGTATATCTGTGTGTGTGTGTGCGTGTGCGTGTGTGTGTGTGTGTGTGTGTGTGTGTGTGTGCGTGCGTGTGTGTAAAGACTTTACAAAACACATTTTGAGTTCAGTCTTCAGCGACCACCCTTGTTAGGTAGGATAGCTAGACTCAAAAGTTTTAATCATGGTACATTTTTTTTTCTCGTTACACATCTATAAAATTCAGTAAATGGCAGTCTCGTCTACTGCTGTTACCCACTCAAGTGAGCAAGAAGTTTATTTCAGTGTATCCAATATGTACTGCGATTTCTTCCCTTTCCCGTAATGCTAATGACTACAATAATAATACAGCAACAAAGACGTTGAATTCGAATTGAAACTAAGTTAAATCGAATCGAATTAAATGTTTCCGTAATAAATACTACAGAGCGGGCCCGAAGTACGTTAACGACAAGAGACAAAGTCAATCAAAAACTAAGAACCCTTTGAAGAAAAGTAGAACGGCCTTCGTACCATCATTGGCTACCCAAGTGCGTATTTTTAACATTAAGGAAGATGATCTCGCTTTTCACAGCATGGAAGATCTCACATAAGTATTGGAATAAAACTATATAATATAAAAAAAACAAGTTCTGACGTCACAACTTCGCCATCAGCATTTTTCTCTCACCAGATTTATTACAGATTTTTCATCAACCGGCATTCCAGATTCACGCTTCCTGAGGATAAACGCTCGCAAGAAACGGGGATAGTAAGTGGAATCCTTTCTCTCTGTATAGGAGTCTCTCAGCCTCAACCACATGATGTGCATGGGTTGCAATTAACAGACTCCGACCATAACGAGTTTGACTTTAAAAACAATTATTCTAAATTTGATTGCTAACCAGAATATGCCTGTTCCTGGATTGTTGTGAGTGGTGAACTTCGTGATTAATATTTATATGTGAGCGTATGTTGCACACACACAAACAGGCACATAGTCACACACAGACACACACATACCCATACACACACACACACACTTTCGGCGATAATTGTTGCTGCTGTTGCTACTACCACTGCTACTACTACTATTGCTGTTGTTACTACTACCGCTTCTACTGCTACCACTGCTACTACTACTATTGCTGTTGTTACTACTACCGCTTCTACTGCTACCACTGCTACTACTACTATTGCTGTTATTACTACTACCGCTTC
>NW_020870254.1:330800-333300 GCF_003789085.1 Penaeus vannamei | reverse complement strand
TTCTGATTAAGGGCAAGTCAAAACTTCTACCCGAGCCAGACTGCAATTCAATTACCAAGTGGCAGACGTTCTTCTTTCTCGCTAAATGCACTCCATATTACCAGAGCAGAGCTGGCAAGTTTTGGGCCTTATTCAGATATGCATAAAACTCAAATTGGCAAGGCTCAAAACCCACTGCCTACTTGGACACAAACAGAATTTGATTTACAGATATAGGAGCACATATTTTTTGTCAACATTCGATGCTCCAATGGTTTAATGTAGATATGATTAATTCGCGAAGGGCACGGGGGAACAGCGAGGAGGCAACACTTCTCTTCACATGCAATGGATGGTACGAGAAAAAGTATATGTGCATACCACTGTGTATGGGTTTCCTGTATATGGAGAGAGAGATGTCAGCAGAGCGATGACCTTGGGTGTTCAAGAAAGGGGACGTCGTCAACCTCCCATTCCTCCTTGAAACGGATGGACGGAGGGAGAGTTCTGTCGCATCAGGAAATCCGGGAACACGGCAGGGTCATGAGGCCAGAGAGCAAAGACGTCGTCGACATACCTTAGCCAAACCGAAGGACAAAGGGAGATGGCAGGGAGAAGCTCTTATTCGAAGAATGAAAAGTTTTGGTGTTACCGAACATTATATATATATATATTATATATATATATATATATATATATATATATATATATATATATGTATATGTGTGTGTGTGTGTGTACACAAATATTATATATATATATATATATATATATATATATATATATATATATATATATATATGTGTGTGTGTGTGTGTGTGTGTGTGTGTGTGTGTGTGTGTGTGTGTGTGTGTTATGACCTGCTTGGTTCATAGCATAGTTTGAATTACGCGGTATTTCTCCAACGGAGCTAACACGTATTCACCAAGAAAAACCGCATTCGTAGAGTTTGTTTTCATAGCCAAATTTCCCCCTTAATTTCATTCTATTAGCATATAATACCATACTGTAAATAAGAAATTGTAAACCGAGATTTCATCGTGTGAGGAGAAATGGAATGCCCTTAAGTTTAGTTTACACTCGATTTCTCTGGGCAGTGGCATGAGGGCAACCGCTAGGCGTCGCTCTATCCCTTCGGACGGTGGTGAGAGATAGATAGCTGGCGTTCTTATTCTTAAAGCCTTTGGAAATACTGACTCTGAGAGGACTCGAGTGGAAAGAACGATACAAACGGTGCGCTATATTTTCTTTTTCTTGTTTCGGACCTTGGTGGGAGCAGGCTACCTAGTCTGCAGAGCCGTGTTTCCAGTGTGATGTTGAGAGGGAACCAGTGAAGCTTTGGAGGGACGCCATGGCAGATGCTCCAAGCAGGGTGTTTACATGAGATATATTGATTTCCCCCACCTTTTTGAATGTTAAAATTCCAGTTCTGTGTTATGATGGTCCATGACGCATTTGGCTTACCTTAATCTAAGTATAATGTAAACACTGGTATTGGTGAGAGGGGAGTAAGGCTCAGAGTACTCTCCTCGTTTTGACCGATGTTTTCTCAAAATGGAGATATTCTTGGTTCTTCTTAATTTACATTTCCTGTGAAATAGAATCAGCGATGATTGGTTATTAGAGTTTCCATTGAGAGAAAATTATTTTTACGATGACCAATATAACTATCAAACT
The DNA here is from genome assembly GCF_003789085.1 of Penaeus vannamei. Classification (NCBI taxonomy): domain Eukaryota; kingdom Metazoa; phylum Arthropoda; class Malacostraca; order Decapoda; family Penaeidae; genus Penaeus; species Penaeus vannamei. The sequence continues at coordinate 331,644 of NW_020870254.1, read as the reverse complement.
TAACATTTTTGTTTGTTACAATAGATGATTTTTTAATTGTAGTTTATAGGTTATATCCCATATTTCATTTCACTGGGAAATTAAGGTGTTAATTAAAGGAAGCTTGGACCTAAGAGATTCCTGGAGAGTAGCCCAGGTGGTGGCGGCTACCAAGTTTGGTAATTAAATAATTTGTTACTTATTTCAATGAAGCAAAGGTTTAGTTTCAATTTTTGTTAAGTAATATATACAAATATCATCTATATTGTAGTAAGCATGTGACATTTGTAACATGAATAAATTGAAATGATATTATTACAAAAATATTGAATAACGAGAAACTGGGTATTTTAAAAGTAAAGGGAAATCTATTTAATTCTGATTATCATTGATAGGCCGTAGCTACAGAGAAACTTCGCACATTCTGTCATTCCATATTGAGTCGCACGTCCAGCATTATATTATTGCAGGAGATTAAAATAAAAGCTTACCCTTGCCACATAAGCCCTGTTGCCTTTAGAATCTATACATTATCTTTTGCATTGCCATCAAGCATATTTCCTGTATGGATCAGAAAAATCACTTTAGGTTCAAAGGAGAGAAATTTTTATTTAAGCTAATCTTAGTTCACCAAAGTGCCAGATTATGTGGAAACATTTTGAAATAAACAGATATATTATGACCAAGCAACTGTCATAACATGGACGGAAGGAAGGGCCTAAGTGAAATTTGTTCCAGATTAAGCAAAGTGTTTATGCTCAAAAAAATAACATTAGGGATTTTTGTTTGTAAGTGTAGTAAATTTCTAAGACCACTTGACTTTGGTTTATGCTTGAATGTTCTTTAGATATTTTTTTTCAGTGGC
>NW_020870254.1:298300-303300 GCF_003789085.1 Penaeus vannamei | reverse complement strand
TGCATAGATTGAAATATATTTTCGTAAATATCATATATAGTAATTCAATTATACACAGTACATTCTGAATATAGTAGTATCATTATATAACTATATACAATAATATATATATCTATAATAATATACAAATCAAAAACAACATATACTAGAAAATAACGAGGCACTCGAGCCCACCACGGCGGTTAACCTTGTTGAGAACACGACGATATCTACTATGTAAGATAGAATCGTATCTGCGTGTGTGGCGCCAGATGTATAGAGACGCTTTCTGTTGTCTTGCGCTCTTTGCTCGCTCTGTAGCGCATGTTCTTTCTTCTCTGCCGTTCAGCGGCTCATGTCGGCTCTCTAGAGAAAAAGCTAGCGTGCGCACGCTCCGGGGTCTTTCTCACATTCTTCCCTCCACTTCTTTATTCTAATCTGTCTATCTATCTAATCCCTCCTCTCCTTCTCTCCCACACCTTTCCTCTCTGTTTGTATCACTATAGTTTTTTTATTTCCATTGCCACCTCCTTTGTCTATTTTTATCTTATATGCTTTGAGGCTCACTTCTTGCAGTTTTCGATCTTGAAATAATGCACAAATAGCACTCTATATTTCTGGAACATCTATTTCCCACCACAACTTAAAAAATATATAAAAAAATATAATAAGAGAGATATAAAATTAAAAATAGTAGGTAGATGTAACACATATTATTCGTGGTTGTTATATATTGTATATATACCATAAGCTAATAATAAATAGTAGAACCCACAAATACTATACGCGTTAAAAGAATTCAAAAATTAATTTATCATATCATAAAAACAAACTTGAGTAAATATTTCTCCGTGGGATAATGAGCATTATTGTTTGTGTATCTGCGACTTCCTATGAAACACTTGACATGATTAAATCAGATAGATGAGATAAGGCCTTAAAAACAACTAACAACTCACAAGGACTACACTGATAAATAATAATGAATGATAATGACTACTAAATATTAACTAATAATAATTGAGCAATAAGATATAGATAAGCATCTTATTTTCTCTTTCTTTTGAGGAGCCTTATGTCGTTCCAATTTATGTACTTTAATTAGAATAGTCTTTAGTCTCCTCATTATGATGTTTAGTCACGCGAACACAAACTGAATTGTACAATCGCACCACACGGAGGGAATATATCCCATTCATGTCATCACATCTATCTATCCTGATTAAACGTATACAAAATATCACATAACATTATACTTTTCCTCTCTCTAGGAATTCAATCTACGCACTGCAACTCTATCTCTCGATATCTCGACCAAGCTTCCACTATAGTCTTCGGCTAATTAAAAAAAAGAACAACAGTTCCGTTTTCTATCATTGATTCCCAGCCTTTCCCAATTCTCACTGTCAAGTCCCTTCTCTATAGTCTATACCCCACACACAATCAATCTATATCAACAGGTATGACAGCAACCTTCTTCATGAGCTCTCTGCAACAGTCTGGCCCTATCACATTATCATCTATATATCACCACACTAACGAAATGCATATACACGTATCCTCTCTCTCTCATACAACGCTATTATACACTCACTAATAATATATATAATGTATTATCTTCTATAGATCATTACCTATATAAAGCGACATACACTTATTATATCTCTACTACTATATACTTTATATACTACGTATGGTATTCCGTATTACATTCTAATACTTCACATAAGTATTCACTTACACCTTACTTCACTATAGATATATAAGGTCTGTAACCCTATTACCTAATATAATATATATGTCTGTGTGTATGCACGTATTATTTATGCACATATTCTCACATAATGTTATACTATTGTATATATATACTGTATATTATTTTAACTACACTTTATTATCTTATATATAATAATATTATGTTATATTATTATCACCTTACTATTACTATATTATATCTTACTAATAAGTATTATGTATGTATGTTATCGTTATGTATTAACCACTATATTATTATTATATTATATTTATAGATATATATACACATTAATTATGTACACTTATTTATAGTATATATACACCACATTCTACGCCACACTCACTTAAGGTGTATATCTATATTCTTACCAATATGATCCATATCCATCACCACTATATCTATACTAAGATAGTATTGATAAAACACCAGACTATAGTATATAGTTATTCACTAGTAAAATATAATACAATATAATATATATAACTATATATATATATATGGGATATATACTGTAATATATGTATACGTATATACATATATTCATAACATTCATATATAATATAATATAGTTATACTATATATATATATAATTATTTAATAATATAAATAATTATAAATGTATCATATATGTACATATGATATTTGTATAAACCATAACATAATGTATACATAATGTATATTAGAATTACGTACATAATAGTGTATAGTAAGTAGTATATTTCATATACATAACACACACATACCATACAGTACATACATACATATATATATGATAAACTATACTAGTATAGTAATTATATATATAATTATTGAATATTTATAATATATTTATAATACATTTTTCACACATGTATATTGTAATGTAATGCAACACACACACGCACACACCACACATATGGTATATATATATAAGCGATAGTATATACATACATATAATCTATATATATTTTTTATATATATATATAATACTATATATAATATATATGTATATATATAATATATATACTATATAATACTAATATAGTATATATATATATATATATATAATAATACATATATATATATATATGGTAGTGTGTGTGTGGTGTGTGTGTGTGTGTGTGTTGTGTTGTGATGTGTTGTGTGGTGTAATATAGAAATAATTGTATAATCGCTAGTACACACACAGACAACCAATTTTATATATATATATATAATATATACTAATTATATATAATACTATAATATAATATGTATGTAAGTATGTACTAAATATATCAATATATATATTATATAGTATCTAATTAAGTTTATTTTTTTATTTATATATATATCATCATATATAATTAAACTTTTGTGTGTGCTGTGTGTGGTGTGTGTGTGTGTGGTGATAAATATGTATATATGTATAACACAAATCTCTACACAATTTAATATATATATAATGATATTATATTTACTAAGTATATATATAATATTATAATATAATATAATATTTATATATTATATTATAATACATGCAAGATGGTCACTCTAACCACCCACTAAAGGAGTGTGCAACTTAGCGGCGAGGGAACGAATCCCAATTGGAGAGGTTATAAATATTCATGATAAAAATGCGGTGTTGCATTATTCCATCTTCATAGAAAATGCAACCTCAGGCTTATTCTGATTTGGGATTTGTCCTGCTCTCTTCCATGAAAATACCGAATGCCCCACGGGAGTGTGTGCGAAACTTCGCTATCCTTATTATCTAAGTAGGTAGGTAATGTCTAATGGACGCTAGTTAGCTCTAGTTGCACATTTCCTTTAGTTGGTCGTATGTACGAGTGGTCTGGGCGACCCGTCTTGCATTCACGTGCAGGCGGCGAGGGATCGGATCCTGATTGGAGAGGTTATAAATATTCATGATAAAATGCGGTAGTGCATTATTCCATCTTTCATATATATAATATATATATATAATATATATATATATATATATATATATATATATAATATAATTATATATATATATATATATATATATATATATATTTAATATATGTGTGTGTGTGTGTGTGTGTGTGTGTGTGTGTGTGTGTGTGTATTCCTCTTCAGACTCAAAAACAGATAAATAACAGTCACAACAAAGGAGGAAACACGGCAAGCACCCAAATATATATAAAAGAATCATAAACATAAAGGAAAATTAACTTTCTATTCTCAAAACCTCTGTAATTTGAAAACATCCACGTATATTTCCCCGACGACCGCAGTCCCATCCAACTGGGTCACCATCCCACTGACAATATCATTATCGTCAACGTTTCCATGGATGCGCGTGAAGTGAGCTGATGGCGCCGTGCGTTGAAATGGCCCGGTGGAAGCACTGCCTCTGATAACGAACCTGTTCTGCTAATATAGTTGCGGACAAATATGATAATGTTAGTGGACATGTTACACACGGAAATCTCTCTCTTTCGTCTTCATTATCATTGTTATTTCTTTCTCCATTCTCTTTCATTATTCTCTTCCTTCTCGTTCCATTTTCTCTATTATCTCTCTTCCAATTATCCGTTCTCCCTCCCCTTCTCCATTATCTTTGTTATTTCTTGCCCTCCTCTGTCCATTCGCTTTCCTTTATCTCTCCTTCTGCCCTCCCTCCTTTCTTTATCCTCTTTCTCTGCCATTCCTTTATCTCTCTATCTTCATCTCTTTACTCCACCCTCCACTGTCTTTATCCTCTCTCTCCCTCTGCCTTCCATTCTCTTTATCGTTTCTCTCCCTCCCTCTTCCCTGCGCTCTCCGTTCTCTTCATTACCTGGCCTAGCATAGTGCAGACATGTGCTTACTTATGTATAAATATGCATTTACTTTACCTCGGAGAGTTTAAACGTTTGCGCATTAAAAATGCACTTGATTTTAATTTATATAATGAAATGCCTATTTCGTTGTTACAGTTATTATAACATTTATTTTAACCGCAAATTATGCTTTTTTTGTGACAACTAAAAAGTTATTAGCAATATTGATAATATTTATATCAATGAAAACTGAATAAGATAATTTGAAAAAAAAATAATACAAATTATAATAATACCATAAGCAAGATGTAAAGAAATTCTAGCATGCTTGTACCGCTTTAGACCCCTAAATACACCCCTGTGTTTAACTAAGCTGGCATACTTCAACTCCAAGATATAGCATGCCCTTCCGGTAAGTAATGGGCTGCCCAGAAACGAGGCATACGTTAAATTAAGCATAAGATCTTGCTTAATAATTAATTTCGTTGTAAGCTTCATTT
>NW_020870254.1:229594-234594 GCF_003789085.1 Penaeus vannamei | reverse complement strand
ACTAAACAGAACTGCCAGAAGGGCTCAAAAGCAGCAAAACTTGCCAGAAGGGCTGAAAATACTGAAAATATGCCAGGAGGGCATAGGAGGGCATTCTAGGTAAAAATAGGTAAAATAACACACAAGAGGTATGCATGAGGAGACGAAAGAGTAAAAAGATCGTAAAAAAAAAAGTAAAAAGTAAAAGCTGAAGTAAAAGAAGATAAAAGACGAGTAAAAGGGTAAAGCATGAATAAAAGAAACGAGTAAAAAGACGAGGTAAAAGTGAGTAAAACTTAGAGCAAGTAAAAACCAAAAGTAAAACCTCACATGGTTCAAAGTAAAAAGTAAAGTAAAACAATAAATAACACGTCCAGCATAAATACACCTAGGCAAGTAAACGAGGCAGTACAACCTTTCTTCAGCAACCATGATGTAAAATCCAGGTAAAGGTAAATCCAAAGGGTCAAAGTATCCACTTCATTTATTGTCGAATCAAAATTATCGAAAATTAAAAGAAAACACCCGTTGCCAAGGGGGAAGGAAGGAGGGAGAGGGGGAGGATAAGGACGGGATAGAAAGGGGGATTTAGTAAGAGAGAAAGAGCAGGGGCTTAACCCAGCATGCGGGTAATAGATGGGGGATAGATGACTAGGAGTCAGATAAAGGTCAGCAGGGGAGGCCCCGTGCCCTCTGTGCTCGCCACAGCCATGGCATGATTCGCGCGTTTGGCGTGGAACTGACGGTCCAGCTCCTGGCCAGTAAGGGTGGCCATGACCGGGCAGCGGGTTAAGGAAAGGGGTAGAAAGGCAGCTTGCCAGGCGCCATCTGCGACTCAACCGTGCACGGACTTCTCACCCATGGCAACCTCGAGATTATGAAGGATGAAAACGGATGTGACCGCGTCGATCAGAGATTTCTCCCTGTCGGCGGCAGGGAGATTTGCTCGGGCGGTCACATCACGGGTGGATTATCATCACTGACCGTGGCACATCCTCCCCCGGCTCGTGCGTTGCCACGTACTCTTTCCGACAAAGGAGCCGCGGCCATGACTCGGGTACAAGCGGCAGATGACACGTGTCGGCAATCCGGAACCAGTGAGATGAGAGTAAGGATTAGGATGTGGGACGCTTACGCGATGTGGTCGAAGAAACCGTCACACAGAGAAAGGGGTTGAAGGAGTAAAGTTAATTAAAAGGGGGGATAGGGCTTACCGGAGGGTAGCTGTTTATTAAGGTTAGAAGTTCCGTTGGAGAACGGGAACGAACTCAAAACTAAAACAAAAGAACTTAAAACACAAAAACAAAACAAACTAAAGTGAAAAAAACAACTACATGCATAAAAACGGTGATAAAACGAGGAAATAAAATTAAAAGTAAACGTTAAAATGAACATTAAAAACAAACAAACACAAGACTGGGTAAATGAGCCGAGCCGGGGACCTCCAGGGGCATCACATCGTGATGTGGTGGGTCTCAGGGTTCTCCCTCGCACATTTCTCGGGGGAGTTAAAACAATGCTAAAAAGAGTTTAAATATATTAGATCGTAAGAAGAATTGTGTCGGGTTTACAAAAAGGACTTTTGTTTTTGTCGAGTTAGTTTTGATAAGCCATTTGTGCTCCCATCGAGAGACGGTGTCAAGCTCGTCGTTGATTCGTCGGACGACACCAGCGAGCGAATCGTGTCTAGCTAAGTGCGTGCAGTCGTCAGCGAAAAGTACCGTCAGAGAATCAGGGAATGTGGGGTCGGGGAGGTCATTTGTGTATGATATGTATAGTGTTGGGCTGATTATGCTGCCTTGAGGTACACCTGCGTGCATACTGATTGTTGAGGAAACTTTGCCTTTAAACTTAAGCTTTAACTTACGGTCATCCAAGAAGCTGCAGAGCAGCCTCTTGGTGCACGAGGGCCGTCTTTGTTGTTAAGACAGTAGGTTCCGTGCGTCAGTTGTCGAGCGGTGAGAGCGAAAGCCAAATTGCTTGGAAGCAAGTAAGTCTTGGTCAAGATACCGCCTTAGTCGGGAATTGGTTACTCTTTCAAAAAATTTGCCTAAAGACTCTACTAAACTAATTTCGAGGTAATTCTTGGGGCAGTGAGGTCTTTGTTTGGCTTAGGTATGAGGGCCATGATAGCAGTTTTAAAGGGAGAGGGAAAGTAGCCAGAAGCAAGAGCTTTTATACAGGTGCGTCATAGCTCGTAAAACGTTGTCAGGAAGATGAATGAGTGCATCACGTCCGATCTAAGAGGAGCCCAGACCCTTACAAGGAAATCTCTTTATTATCTGTTTAATCTCCTCCAGCAAGATGGGAGCACGGAGTTCGCATGTGTTGTCCAGCCTATCCATGTGGATAATCTGCTCTAGCTCTGTTTCTATCCTGTGTTCTTGGCTCCAGGTAATGATGGATTGAAAATGTTCATTAAAAAAGGGGTGTGGTTCATGAGGATAGTTTGCCAGTGTTCACGAAATAACATCCACAGGATCTAAAACCTGAATGTTGTCCTTGAGGAGGTGACTGAAGGGAGGGAAGTTACTATTTAATTGCTACATCTTTTGCCAAAATTCCCGTGGATTGCGAACTCTCATCGATTCTGTTTAACTAAATTTTGCCAATGAATTTTGCGGTCATTATCAAAACTATCTATGACGGTTTCTGAGGATAGTGAGGTCCCACCGGTGTAAATTCTGAATATTATGGGTAAAACGGTTCCTGTAGCAGGTCAGGAGATGCTTGGTTCTTTCGCTTTAATGAAATTATTTGCGTATTTTATATCGCTCACATGGGATGGACCGGAGCATTGCTGCTGAAATCCAAGCAAAGAGATGCCAGTGCCTATCTATTTCGAGAACATTTTCTCTTTTAAGGTTAAAGTCAAAATTTTGATCTGAAAGATAAGATTTAAAATCGTTCCAATCTGCTTTCTTATACTGGAAGAATGACGTTTCCTTGTTATGTATAGGTGAGGTAGAAAGTTTTATAATAACGGGTATGTGGTCAGAACCAATGTTCGGTCCAGGGTCATGCTAGGCATGACTGGCTCACAAGGACACCTCACGGCTCTCTCATTGGACCGCAGGCTCCCCTCGTTCCCTGTTAATTTGCACAGCCTTCGTGTAGCTGAGCTGCAGAATCTGGAATGAGATCAAGATCATCCAGCAGCACTACAAGCAGTTGCAACACAAGGACTACGCCTCTCCAGCTAACCCATTGATCTCCAACTTCACCTCCAACACCTAGCCATACCTGTAGGAACTCACACCCACTACATACACTCCCCAAAGAGATAGGATACCAGTCATGTGGTAGATGCATACTTCTACTACAATTACCTCATTCTAATATTCAATCCTGTTTGCTTTTCTACACTTTAAGAAGAAGATTAGAAACAACATTAGATATACAGTTGAAATTATGCACAATTAGATTCATATAAAATTATGACCCATACTTAAACCTGGATTGACTGCCACCAAAATACAAAAATGGTTAGATTTATGACTGCATTGTCTATAGAAATGAAGGGCTGAATGATTCCACATTTGACCCCCTAACCCCTAAATGTTGTAGTAGCACGATCCTGCAACTTGCAGCTACGCATACTTGCTAGGTTGGGTCACGCTAGGTCCACAGTCACACTAAGAACAAGGAACAAGGCTCCTCATCTCATGCATGTAAATGTTGTAAGAAGAGTAACAATGTAATTAACTTGCATGACATCAAAAATTGCCACATAAGAACATTAGTAAAGAAGAACTGTTCTTCTACATTATGTTATTTCAAAAGCACTTTTTTCTCTATAGGTCTTCTTTCGGAGACAGGAGCAAGCTCGGACTTGAAAACAGAACGAATACTAATGATTACCTGAGAAAAGTCCACTTGATGCCTTGTGCTTGGTAGTACAAACGTAAGTAAACCAATGTTATGACTTATGAGTGACAATCTTTTTTTTCTTTTTTTTTTTTACATTTTCCTTGACTCCACGTCTGATTCATATGATTAGTTTATGATAAAACTCAAAACAAATACAAGAAAATTTAGCTGAAATCGCCTTATATTGTAATGAACGACCGCCTAAATTCCGAACCGCCACTCGTAACCGCCCCAGGATTATTTGGGCAGGAGCGACTTTCCGGTCAGGCGAAGCGTTTGCCTTGCGTCGGCAGCACTGACCGTCCGTCGCTTGTGGGAGAAAGACGAAAAATTCTACATCGGCCCACCATGTATCCACGGAGATGATTTTGGTTAAGTACATTGCATATACATTCCATATACAAATTATATCAACAAAGACATAAATTGAATCTTATATGATTTTCAATACTTGATAAATAAATTGTTGTTTCAGTTGATGTTTGTCTCGACCTCTCGCCATATGCTAACTCACAGTATTTTTCATATAATAAATTAATCAGTTATTTAAAAGTGTGAGTAACCAAAGACCATAATTTAAACAATAATGATCTGAAACTCACAGATATGATTGAAAGAAATGGTAATGTCTGAAATGGACTCTAAAGGTACAAGACTATGCTATGGTGAAATAATTATACACAGCTACCACCACAGGAACGGGGAAATGATAGCAGCAGTGATAATGTGCAGACCAACCACCAATTTTACTGTTGCTAAAGAGAGTTCAGCTATTGTTGATACGTTTTGATACTATTTAATTTGTGTTTAATGTTTTATCCCAGTCTGCCATTCAGAAACTACCTATTTATAGGTATGCATTTTTGCACCTTTTGATTCGTATTTGATTTGCAGGTTATGGTTCCGTATTCTGTACAGGTTGGTCACTGGTCTTGTAGTTGACTACTCTTCCGTAGACGTACTAACAGTTTTTCTGCAACTTAGTATAAGTTTTATTTGATATTCATAAGGCTATTGTCTGGTTAATGCAGTTGGTTTGTGGAAATGTTCTATTCATATAGTCAGTAATTTGATTGTCACTTTGGATAAGTTTCTAATGGTGTTGCTTGCATTGCTTGTGCGTATTCTATTTTCACTAATGTTCTATTCAT
>NW_020870254.1:221692-227937 GCF_003789085.1 Penaeus vannamei | reverse complement strand
GAAAATTATTGGAATAGAGTTATTATTGGATTATTGCAATAATTATCAAATTATCATCATAATTCATGATTTTAATAATTATTATCATTATTATTGTTTTTATCATTGTCATTATCTCATTAATATCATCATTATTGCATATAATGAAGGAATTATCATGGAAATCATCACAATTACCTGAATCAATGTTTAAATTCCTCATGAATTACCAATAAAACACGAAAACAAATTCGATGTTTCTCTCATAGGACTGAATAGGCTAGATTTTGCCGTTTTTACGACTTCTGGGATTTTATTACTTTGGCCTTTATTTTATTATCAATGGACTGGATAATAATTATTATCATCATATATCAATTACTGTCATTATTCTTATGATTATTATCATCATGATTATCATCATTATTGCAATTATAATGATTATTATGTTAATTATTATAGCCATCTTTCATCATCATGACAATTTTATAATGATAATAGCAATAATTGATAATTTAATGATGATGAAAAATAGTAATAATCATAATGGCAATGATAATGATGTTATTATTATTTTCTGGTTGTCGTTATTAGTCTGAAAATTATTGGGAATAGAGTTGATTATTGCTATTTTTTTGCAGTAATTATGAAAAATATCATTTAATTATGATTTTATTATTATTATCATTATTATTGTCATTATCATTCATGATTATCATTATTGCATATAATGAAGGAATTATCATGAAAATCATCACAATTACCTGAATTAATGTTAAAATCCTCATAATTACCAATTAAAAGCGAAAAGGGTGTTTTTCGACGTTTCTCTCAATAGGCTGTAATACGCTAGATTTTGCCGTTTTTTTCACTTATGGGATTTTATTACTTTTGGACCTTATTTCATAATAAATGGACTGGATAATAAGTATTATCATCATTATTATCATTACTGTCATTATTCTTATGATTATTATCATTATAGTCATTATCATCATGATCATCTATTTATCATCATCATTATTGCAGTTATAAGGGATTATTATGCTATTATTATAGCTATTTTCAATATCGTAACTATTTTTATAATGATAATAGCAACAATGATAATTTTTAGAAATGATAATGACAATAGTAATAAATTATAATGACAGATGATAATGTTATTATTATTTCTATTGTCATAATTAGCCTTAAAATTATTGAATAATAGATTATTGCTATTATTGCAGTAATTATCAAAATTATTATAATTATGATTTTATCATTATTATTGTCATTACTTTGTCCTTATCATCATAGTTATCATCATTATTGCATATGATGAAGAAATTATCATAAAAATAATCACAATTACCTGAATTAATGTTAAAATCTCCCTTATTACCATTAAAGAGCAAAAACTATCTTTTTTTTCGACGTTTCTCTCAAAAGGCTGTAATAGGCTAGATTTTGCCGTTTTTTTCGCCTTACGGATTTTATTTTTTTGGCCTTTATGTCATTATAAATGGACTGGATAATAATAATTATTATAATCATTATCATTACTGTCATTATTCTTATGATTATTATCATTATACTCATTATCATCATGATTATCATCATTGTTATCATCACTATTGCAGCCATAATGATTATTATATGCTTATATAGATATTTTAATCATTATAACTATTTTAATAATGATAATATAAATAATGATAATTTTTAGAAATAATAATGACAATAGTAATATTTATAATGACAATGATGATGATGGTATTATTTTTTTATTGTCATTATTATACTGAAAATTATTGGAATAGAGTTAATTATTGGTATTATTGCAGTAATTATCAAAATTATCATTATAATTATGATATTTATCATTATCATTATCATTATCATTTGTCATTATCATTCATAATTATGATTTTATCATTATTATTGTCATTATCATTGTCATTATCATCATAATTATGATTTTATCATTATTATTGTCATTATCATCATAATTATCTTCATTATTGCATATAATGAAGGAATTATCATGAAAAATCGTCACAGTACCTGAATGTTAAAATAATACCAATAAAAAGCGAAAAGGGTTTTTTTCGACGTTTCTCTCAAAAGGCTGTAATACGCTAGATTTTGCCGTTTTTTTCGACTTTGGATTTTATTACTTTTGGCCTTCATTTCATTATAAATGGACTGGATAATAATTATTATCATTATTTCATTACTTATCATTACTGTCTTTATTCTTATCATTATCATTATAGTCATTATCATCATGATTATTATCATTATTATCATCATTATTGCAGTTATAATGATTATTGTGCTAATCATTATAGCTATTTTCATCATCAATACTCTTTTTATAATGATAATAGCAATAATGATAATTTTAGAAATAATAATGACAATAGTAATAATTATAATGACAATGATAATGATATTATCATTTCAATTGTCATTATTAATCTGAAAATTATTGGAATAGATTGATATTGCTATTATTGCAGTAATGATCAGATTATCATTATAATTATGATTTTATCATTATTATCATTTTATTGTCATTATCATTGTTCATTATCATCATAATTATCATCATTATTGTATATAATGAAGGAATTATCATGAAAATCCTCACAATTACTATAATGTTAAAATCCCATTAAACATAATTACAATAAAAAGGCGAAAAAAATCGACGTTTTTCTCAAAAGGCTAGATTTTCCGTTTTTCCGACTTCTGGGATTTTATTACTTTTTGCCTTTATTTCATTATAAATGGACTGGATAATAATTGTTATCATCATTATTATCATTACTGTCATTATTCTTATGATTATTACCATTATAGTCATTATCATCATGCGTATCATCATTATCATCATTATTGCAGTTATAATGATTATTATGCTAATTATTATAGCCATTTTCATCATCATAACTATTTTTATAATGATAATAGCAATAATGATAATTTTAGAAATAATAATTACAATAGTAATAATTATAATGACAATGATAATGATGTTATTATATTTCTATTGTCAGTATTAGTTTGGAAATTATTGGAATAGAGTTGATTATTGCAATTATTGCAGTAATTATCAAAATCATCATTATAATTATGATCTTATCATTCTTATTGTCATTATCATTGTCATTATCATAATAATTATCATCATTATTGCATATAATAAAGGGATTATCATGAAAATAATCACAATCACCTGAATTAATGTTAAAATCCTCATAATTACCAATAAAAAGCGATAAAGGGGTTTTTCGACTTTTCTCTCAGCAGGCTGTATACGCTAGATTTAGCCGTTTTTTCGACTTTTTGGATTTTATTATAAATGGACTGGATAATAATTATTATCATTATCATTACTGTCATTATTCTTATGATTATTATCATTATAGTCATTATCATCATGATTATCAATCAATATTATCATCATTATTGCAGTTATAATGATTATTATGCTAATTATTAAAGCTATTTTCATCATCATAACTATTTAAATGATAATAGCAATAATGATATTTTTAGAAATAATAATAACAATAGTAATAATTATATTGACAATGATGATTATGTTATTATTTCTTTTGTCATTATTAGTCTAAAAATTATTGGAATAGAGTTGATTATTGCTATCATTGCAGTAATTATCAAAAATATTATTATAAATATGATTTTATCATTATTATTGTCATTATTATTGTCATTATCATCATTATTATCATCATTATTGCATATAATGAAGGACTTATCATGAAAATCATCACAATTACCTGAATTAATGTTAAAATTACGAATAAAAAGCGATTTAAAAAAAAAAATTACGTTTGTCTCAAACGGCTGTAATACGCTAGATTTTGCTTTTTCTCGACTTTTCGGATTTTACTACTTTTAGCCTTCATTTCATTATAAATGGACTGGATAATAATTATCATCATCGTTATTATCATAGCTGTCATTATTCTGATGATTATAGTTATTATCATCATGATTATCATCATTATTATCATCATTATTACCGTTATAATGATTATTATGCTAGTTATTATAGGTATTTTCATCATCATAACTATTTTTATAAAGATAATAGCAATAATGATAATTTTAGAAATAATGACAATAGTAATAATTATAATGACAATGATAATAGGAATAATGATAATTTTATAAATAATAATAACAATGATAACGATGTTATTATTATTTCTATTGTCATTATTAGTTTGAAAATTATTGGAATAGAGTTGATTATTGCTATCATTGCAGTAATTATCAAAATTATCATTATAATTATTATTTTATCATTATTACTGTCTTTATCATTGTCATTTTCATAATAATTTTCATATAATGAAGGAATTATCATGAAAATCATCACAATTACCTGAATTAATGTTAAAATCCACATAATTACCAATAAAAAGGGAAAAGTTTTTTTTCGACGTTTCTATCAAACGGCTGTAATAAGCTAGATTTTGCCCTTTTTTCGACTTTTGGATTTATTACTTTTGGCCTATATTCCATTATAAATGGACTGGATAATAATTATCATCATCATTTATCATCATCATTATATATTACTGTCATTATTCCAATAATTATTATAATTATCATAATTATTATCATCATTATTGTAGTTATAATGATTATTATGCTAATTATTATAGCTATTTTCATCATAATTATTTTTATAATGATAATAGCGATAATGATTGTTTTAGAAATAATAATGACAATAGTAATAATTATAATGACAATGATTATGATGTTATAATTATTTCTATTGTCAATTGAGTGGAATAGAGTTGATTATTGCTATTATTGCAGTAATTATCAAAATTATCATTATAATTATGATTTTATTATTATCATTATTATTGTCATTATCATTGTCATTATCATCATAATTATCATTATCATTGCATATAATGAAGGAATTATCTTGAAAATCATCAGAATTACCTCAATTAATGTTAAAATCCTAAGAATTACCAATAAAAAGCGAAAAAGCTTTTTTTTAAACGTTTCTCTCAAATGGCTTTAATAGGTTAGAATTTGCCGTTTTTTTCGAAATTTTTCTCAAAAGGCTGTAATAGGCAAGATTTTGCTCTTTTCGACTTTTGGGATTTTATTACTTTAGGCCTTTATTTCATTATAAATGGACTGGATAATAATTATTATCATCATTATTATCATTACTGTCATTTTCCTTTTAATCAATATCATTATAGTCATTATCATCATGATTATCCTCATTATAGTCATTATCAACATGATTATCCTCATTATTATCATTATTGCAGTTATAATGATTATTATGCTTATTATTATAGCTATTTTCATCATCATAAACTATTTTTATAATGATAATAGCAATAATGATAATTTTAGAAATAATGTTCACAATAGTAATAATTGTAACGAAAATGATAATGATGTTATTATTATTTCTATTGCCATTATTAGTCTGAAAATTATTGGAATAGTGTTCATAATTGCTATTATAGCAGTAAATTATAAATATCAGCATCATAATTATGATTTAACATTATTATCATTATAATCTTCGTTATCATTGTCATTTTCATCATAATTATCATTATTACATATAATGAAAATCATCACAATTACCTGAATAAATTTTAAAATCCTCATAATTACCAATAGAAAACGAAAAAGTTTTTTTTTTGACGTTTCTCTCAAACGGCTGTAATAGGCAAGATTTTGCCGTTTTTTCGACCTCTGGGATTTTATTTCTTTTGGCCTTTATTTCATTATAAATGGACTGGATAATATTTTTTTTCGGCATTATTATCATTACTGTCATTATTCTTATGATTATTATCATTATAGTCATTATCATCATGATTATCATCATTATTATCATCCTTAATGCAGTTATAATTATGCTATTTATTATTGCTATCTTCATCATAACTATTTTTATAATGATAATAGCAATAATGATAATTTTAGAAATAATAATGACAATAGTAATAATTATAATGACAATGAAAATGATGTTTTTATTATTTCTATTGTCATTATTAGTCTGAAAATTATTGAAATAGAGTTGATTATTGCTATTATTGCAGTAATTATGAAAATTATCATTATAATTATGATTTTATCATTATTATTGTCATTATCATTGTCATTATCATCATATTTATCATTATTGCATATAATGAAGGAATTATCATGAAAATCATCACAACTACCTGATTTAATGTTAAAATCCTCAT
>NW_020870254.1:204192-216692 GCF_003789085.1 Penaeus vannamei | reverse complement strand
TAAGATGTCAGTCGGTCCTCATTGTTCGGGAGTTGGTACCGGCAGCGAGAATTCCCTCCTTTTCCGGGATTTTGCTAGATCCCAGAAATTGAGGATTTCTGGCTCCTGGTACCAGCACCCAGACCCACATCGTTAGACATGGTACAGCGATGCGGGTAATGCAACCAAGGAGATTAGTGGGTGTCCAGATTGTCTCAGATCCTGTTGCGGTGAGGGAGCGTTGGGCTGAATACTTTGAGCAGTTGTACCAGGTTGACCCTCCAACAGTTAACTTGGATGTGGGTAGTGCCGTGATTCCGCTGCCGGACCCACCCATTAGCGAGGAGCCTCCCTCCCTAGCTGAGGTTAGGGAGGCGATTTCCAAGCTGAAGAGTGGCAAAGCAGCAGGTATTTGCGGCATCCCAGCTGAACTGTTAAAGGCTGGTGGTGAACCTATGGCGAGGGGATTGCATGCTGTCCTGGCTGCCATTTGGCAGTCTGGTACCGTTCCCTCTGACCTGTTGAGGGGTGTGGTCATCCCTCTCTGGAAGGGGAAGGGGGACCGATGGGACTGCAGCAATCGCCGCGGCATCACACTGCTCAGTGTACCAGGCAAGGTTCTTGCCCGCATCCTTCTGAGGCGTATCAGAGACCATCTACTAAGGCATCAGAGGCCAGAGCAATCCGGATTCACTCCTGGTAAGTCAACAATAGACCGTATCCTTGCGCTTCGAGTCATTGTAGAGCGCCGTCGTGAGTTCGGACGTGGTTACTTGCAGCCTACATCGACCTCAAGAAGGCGTTCGATACAGTACATCGGAAATCACTCTGGGAGATCCTGAGACTGAGAGGAATTCCAACAAGGATTATTGAACTAATAGCAAACTATATACTGGTACTGAAAGTGCTGTAAAGTGTGGTGGGGGCCTGTTCAGGAGTGAGAAAAGGCTGTTTCTTGCACCAACCCTTTTCAACACTTGCATGGACTGGATACTAGGCAGAGCTACTGTTCAAAGTCATTGTGGAGCAACACTGGGTAATATTAAAGTTACAGACCTTGATTTTGCCGATGATGTTGCAATTCTATCTGAGTCTTTGGAAACCTTAGTGGTGGCCCTCGATGCATTTAGTAATGAAGCGAAGCCCTTGGGTCTAGAGGTCTCCTGGACCAAGACCAAGATCCAGGACTTTGGGGACTTACTAGGAGAACCTGTTCTGTCGGTACGTGCTTGCGGCGAGGACATTGAGGGCACAGAGAGCTTTACATGCCTTGGTAGTGCAGTTCATAACTCTGGGCTGTCAGACCAGGAAGTCAGTAGACGGATTGGCCTGGCAGCAGGGATCATGAACTCTCTCAACAAGAGTATTTGGAGATACAGGTACCTGTGTAGAAGGACCAAGCTACGGGTTTTCAGGGCCCTGGTAATGCCAGTTTTGCTCTACGGTATTGAAACCTGGACATTATCCAGTGCACTGGAGTCCATCTTGACGCCTTTTGTAATAGGTCCTTGCGCCGGATCATGGGGTACTGTTGGCGGGACCATGTGTCTAACCAACGGCTGCAACGTGAGACTGGCACAGGACCTGTTACCTGCACAATCCGGGATCGCCAACACAGGCTATATGGCCACCTGGCTTGTTTTCCACAGGCTGATCCTGCCCATCAGGTTGTCTCTGTATGAACCAACCTTGGGTGAAGGAGGCCTGTGGGACGACCTAGAAGGTCGTGGCTTGGGCAGATCGATCAAACCTGTCGGGAAGAGGTCGAGATGGGCCGGGCCCCTGCCTGGCGACTTGCCATGAGGGATCCCAAAAGGTGGAAGCAGAAGGTGGACGTGGCTATGCGCCCCCGTCGGCGTTAGCTCCAGATTGATGATCGTCATTATTAATGGGATTATCATGAAAATCATCATAATTAGCCGAATATTGCAGAAATCATCATAATCATCCCATAAACTCGAAAAGGGTTTTTTTTACGACATATTCTCAAGAGGCTATATATCGCTAGATTTCGCCGTTTTTTTTTTACTTTGGGTTTATATACCTTTAGCCTTTTTTTTCATTATGGATAGGCTTTATGATTATTATCATCATTATTATCATTAATAGCATTAAAATCATCATTATCTATCATTATAGTAATTATCGCCATAATTACCCTTAATATAATTAATATAATCATTATAAGAGCTATTACCTTAATTCTTAATGTCATTTTCCTCATTATAACTATTTTTACAATGATAATAACAATAATGGTAATTTTAGAATAATAACAACAGTAATAATTATAATAACAATAATACGATATTATGATTATTTCTACTATCATTATCATTTCTAAGCGTTAGTCTTATTGTTATTATCATGAAAAATCATTAGAGTATTGTTGATGATTGCTATTATTGCCTTAATTACGCAAATTATCATTATAATATCATTGTATTATAATTATCCTAATTAATGTCATAAATATCCTAATCAATGTCATAATTATCATTATTATTGTCATTATTAATGGGATTATCATGAAAATCTTCCTAATTAGCCGAATTATTGCAATCATCATAATCATCCATAAACTCGAAAAAGGTTTTTTTTTTCTACATATTCTCGTTTTCTTAATAATAAAATTAATACTAACGATGATGATAATAATTAGAAATAATAATGATAGTAGAAACAATCATAATATCGCTATTATTGTTATTATAATTATTACCGTTGTTGTTATTATCTATAAAATTATCATTATTGCTATTATCATTATAGAAATAGTTATAATAAGGAAAAATGACATTAAAAATTAAGATAATAGCTCTTATAATGATAACATTAAGGTAATTATGGCGATAATTACTATAATGATGATAATGATAAGGTTAATGCTATTAATGATAATAATGATGACGATGATAATCATAAAGCCCATCCATAATGAAAAAAGGCTAAAATTATATATAAATAAAAACGAAAGTCGAAAAAAAAACGGCGAAATCTAGCGATATATGGCTTTTGAGAATATAGTCGAAAAACCTCCCTTTTCGAGTTTATGGGATGATTATGATGATTTCTGCAATAATTCGGCTAATTATGATGATTTTCATGATAATCCATTAATAATGACGCTAATAATGATCATATGATATTAATTAGGATAATTAATAATAGCAATTATCAACAATAATCTAATGATTTTCATGATTATAACAATAAGACAAACGATGATGATAATAATTAGAAATAATAATGATAGTAGAAATAATCATAATATCACTATTATTGTTATTATAATTATTACTGTTGTTGTTATCTTTCTAAAATTATCATTATTATTATTATCATTATAGAAATAGTTATAATGAAGAAAATGATATTAATAATTAAGATAATAGCTCTATAATGATTATATTTAAGGGTAATTATGGCGATAATTACTATAAGGATGATAATGATGATGTTAATGCTATTAATGATAATAATGATGATGATAATAATCATAAAGCCCATCATAATGAAAAAGGCTAAAAGTAAAAAAAAACATTGTCTAAAAAAGGGGCGAAATCTAGCGATATATAGCCTTTTGAGAATATGGTCGAAAAAAAAAACCCTTTTCGAGTTTATGGGGTGATTATGGTGATTTCTGCAATAATTCGGCTAATTATTGATGATTTTCATGATAATCCATTAATAATGACGATAATGATAATTATGACATTAATTAGGATAATTATGACATTAATATAATTATGACATTAATTAGGAAATTATGACATTAATTAGGATAATTATAATAAAATGATAATTATAATGATACTTTGCGTAATTAAGGCAATAATAGCAATCATCAACAATATTCTAATGATTTTCATGATAATAAAAATGAGACTAACGATAATGATAATAATTAGATATAATAATGATAGTAGAAATAATCATAATATCGCTATTATTGTATTATAAATTATTACTGTTGTTGTTATTATTTCTAAAATTATCATTATTGTTATTATCATTATAGAAATAGTTTATAATGAGGAAAATGACATTAATAATTAAGCTGATACCTCTTATAATAATTATATTAAGGGTAATTATGGCGATAATTGCTATAATGATGATAATGATGAGTTATGCTAATTAATGATAATAATGATGTAATAATAATCATAGAGCCCACCATAATGAAAAGGCTAAAAGTAAAAAAAAAAAACATTTCAAAAAAGGGCGAAATCTACGATATCTAGCGAAATCTAGCCTTTTGAGAATATAGTTGAAAAGAAAGCCTTTCCGAGATTATGGGATGATTATGATGATTTCTGCAATAATTCGGCTAATTACGATGATTTTCAGGATAATCCCATTAATAATGACGATAATAATGATAATTATGACATCAATTAGGATAATTAATAATTATTGGATTAATTTTATGAACATTAATTATAATAAATGATAATTTAATAATGATACTTTGGCGTATTAAGGCAATAATAGCAATCATCAACAATATTCTAATGATTTTCATGATAATAACCATGAGACTAACGATAATGATAATAATTAGAATAATAATGATAGTAGAAATAATCATAATATCGCTATTATTATTATAATTATTACTGTTGTTGTTATTATTTCTAAAATTATCATTATTGTTATTATCATTATAGAAATAGTTATATTGAGGGAAAATGACATTAATAATTAAGATGATAGCTCTTATAATAATTATATTAAGGGTAATTATGGCGATAATTACTATAATGATGATGTTAATGCTATTAATGATAATAATGATGATGATAATAATCATAGGGCTTACCCATAATGAAAAAAGGCTAAAAGTTAAAAAAAAAAACTCGAAAAAACGGCGAAATCTAGCGATATCTAGCTTCTTTTCAGCGAAATCTAGCCCTTTGAGAATATGGCTGAAAAACCCCCCTTTTCGAGTTTATGGGATGATTATGATGATTTCTGCAATAATTTGGCTAATTAGATGGTTTTCATGATAATCCCATTAATAATGACGATAATAATGATAATTATGACATTGATTAGGATAATTATAATACAATGATAATTATAATGATAATTTGCGCGTAATTAAGGCAACTAATAGCAAATCATCAACAATACTCTAATGATTCAATATAATAACAATTAGATTAACGATGATGATAATAATTTGAAAATCATAAGATTAGTAGAAATAATCTTAATATCGCTATTATCGTTTTTATAATTATTACTGTTGTTGTTATTATTTCTAAAATTATCATTATTGGTTATTAATCATTATAGAATAGTTATAATGCGGAAAATAACATTAATAATTAAGATAATAGCTCTTATAATGATTATATTAAGGGTAATTATGGCGATAATTACTATGATGATGTTAATGATGATGTTAATGCTATTAATGATAATAATGATGATGATAATAATCATAAAACCCATCCATAATGAAAAAAGGCTAAAAGTATAAAAAAAAAAAAAGCACCCAAAAGTCGAAAAACGGCGAAATCTAGCGATATATAGCCTTTTTAGAATATGGTCGAAAAAAAACCCTTTTCAAGTTTATGGGATGATTATAATGATTTCTGCATTAATTCGGCTAATTATGATAATTTTCATGATAATCCCATTAATAAGGAATATAATAATGATAATTAAGACATTAATTAGGATAATTATGTCATTAATTACGAATAATTTATAATAAAATAATTATTATAATAATAATTTGTCGTAATTAAGACAATAAATAGCAATCATCAACAATACCTAATAGATTTTCATGATAATCAACAATAAAGACTAACGATAAATGATAATAATTAGAAATAATTATGAGGAAAATGACATTAATAATTATTATTGTTATTATAATTATTACTGTTGTTGTTATGCATTTCTAAAATTATCATTATTGTTATCATTATAGAAATAGTTATAATGAGGAAAATGAAATTAATAATGAAGATAATAGCTCTTATAATCATTATTATGTTACATTAGCTGGAATTTGGTGAGGTTAGGTTAGGTTAGGTTAGGTTAGGTTAGGTTAGGTTAGGTTAGGTTAGGTTAGGCTCAAATTCCACGGTGAGAAGCCAGGAATAATTTCGTTTTCTTACATAAGGATCATATTAAATCAGTTTAATGGAGGTTAGTTTACATTAGCTGGAATTTGGTGAGGTTAGGTTAGGTTAGGTTAGATTAGACTCAAATTTGAAGCCAGGCGACTCAAATTTCGTTTTCCTTACATAGATTTATATTAATTCAGTTTAATGGAGGTTAGGTTCATTTAATTGGAAATTTGATGAGCTTTGGTTATGTTTGTTAGGTTAGGCTCAATTTGACCAAGAGCCCAATTTGCGTTTCTTCACTAAGGTTTATATTAAATCATTTTAATGGAGGGTAGGTTCAATTAGCAGGAATTTGGTGAGGTTAGGTTAGGCTCAAATTTGACCAGGAGACTCCAAATTTCGTTTTTCTTGACATAATATTTTATATTAAATCATTTTAATGGAGGGTAGGTTACATAGCTGGAATTTGGGTGAAGTGTTAGGTTTAGGTTTTAGGGTGTAGGTTTGATCCAGGAGACTCCAAATTCTTTTTCTTACATAAGGTTTATATTAAATCAGTTTAATGGAGGTTAGGTTACATTAGCTGGAATTTGGTTAGGTTAGGTTAGGTTAGGTTAAGGCTCAAATTTGACCAGGAGACTCAAAATTTCGTTTTCTTACATAGGGTTTACATTAAATCAGTTTAATGGGGTTAGGTACAGTTAAGTGGGAATTTGGTGATGTTTAGGTTAGGGCTAGGTTAGGTTAGGCCTCAATTCCAAACCAGGAGACTCAAATTTCGTGTTCTTACATAAGGTTTATATTAAATGCCGTTTAAATGGAGGCTTAAATTAGTTAGCTGGAATTAGATGAAGGTTATGTTTATGTTATGTTAGGTTAGGTTAGGGTCAATTGACCAGGAGACTCCAAGTTTCGTTTCTTACATAAAGGTTTTATATCAAATCAGTTTAATGGAGGTTAAGGTTACATTAACTGGAATTTTGGCGAGGTTAGGTTTAGGTTAGGTTTAGGTTTAAATCTCAATTTGACCATGAGACTTCCAAATTTCCGCTTTCCTTACATAAGGTTCATATTAATCAGTTTTAATGGAGTTAGGTTACATTACTGGAATTTGGTGAGGGTTAGGTTAGGTTAAGGGTTATGGTTAATCTCAAATTTGACGCAGGAGACTCCAAATTTCTTTTCTTACATAATTTTTACATTAAATATTTTAATGGAGGTTTAGTTTACATTAGCTGGAAATTTGGTGAGGTTAGGTTAGGTTAGGTTGGCTTAGGTTAGGCTCAAATTGACGCAGGAGACTCCAAATTCCGTTTTCTTACACAAGGTTTATATTAATTCAGTTTCATGGAGGTTAGGTTTACTTAGCTGGAAATTGTGAGGTTTAGTGTTAGGTTACATAGGTCTCAAGTTTCCAGGAGACTCCAAATTTCGTTTTTCTTACTTGAGGTTATATTTAATTAGTTTAATGTAAGTTGGGTTGCATTAGAATTGGATTTGGTGAGGTTATTTTTTAGGTAGGTTACGCCTCAAATTTTGACCAGGAGACTCCAATTTCGTTTTTCTTACATAAGGTTTATATTAAATCGTTTATTAGAGGTTAGGTTAGATTAACTGGAATTTGGTGAGGTTTGAGGTTAGGTTAGGTTAGGCCTCAAATTTGGACCAGGAGAACTCCAAATTTNTTATGATAATATTACTGCTGTTATGACAAATATCACTACACTGTGACACATAAAACATCACTAACATAATATTAACTAATAATAGTCGTGATAACAATATAAAATGATGATGTTAAAAACAATATACTGCTTGTAATGATAACAATACTACTAGTCATGATAACA
Source organism: Penaeus vannamei (assembly GCF_003789085.1). Taxonomy (NCBI): domain Eukaryota; kingdom Metazoa; phylum Arthropoda; class Malacostraca; order Decapoda; family Penaeidae; genus Penaeus; species Penaeus vannamei. The sequence continues at coordinate 208,771 of NW_020870254.1, read as the reverse complement.
GTTATGAAGTGGTGATAATCTCATCATATTATTTCTATTGTCATTATTAGTCTGAAAATTATTGGAATAGACTTGTTTATTGATATTATTGTAGTAATTATCAAAATTATCATTATAATTATGAATTTATCAATATTAGTCATTATCATTGTCATTATCATCATAATTATCATCTTTATTGCATATAATGAAGGAATTGTCATGAAAATCATCACAATACTGAATTAATGTTAAAATCCTCATAATTACAATAAAAAGCGAAAAAGCTTTTTTTCGACGTTTCTCTCAAAAGGCTGTATTAGGCAAGATTTTGCCATTTTTTCGACTTTTGGGATTTTATTACTTTTGGCCTTTATTTCATTATAAATGAACTGGATAATAATTATCATCATTATTATCATTATTATTGTTTCTATTGTAATTATTAGTCTGAACATTATTGGAATAGAGTTGATTATTGCTATTATTGCAGTAATTGTGAAAATTATCATTATAATTATGATTTTATCATTATTATTATTATTATTGTCATTATCATTGTCATTATTATCATAATTATCATCATTATTGCATATGATGAAGGAATTATCATGAAAATCATCAATTACCTGAATTAATGTTCAAATCCTTATAATTACAATAAAAAGCGAAAAAGTTTTTTCGACGTTTCTCTCCAAAAGGCTCGATTTAGCCGTTTGTTTTCGACTTCTGGGATTTTTTTTTCTTTGGCATTTATTTCATTATAAATGAACTGGATAATAATTATTATCCTCATTGCCATTATTCTTATGGTTATTATCATTATAGTCATTATCATCATGATTATCATCATTATTATCATCATTATTACAGTTATAGTGATTATTATGCTAATTATTATACTATTTTCATTATGACTATTTTTATAATGATAATAGCAATAATGAAAATTTTAGAATTAATAATAACAATATTGATAATTATAATGACAATCATAAAGATATTATATATTTCTATTGTCATTATTAGTCTGAAAATTATTGGAATAGAGTTGATTATTGCTATTATTGCAGTAATTGTCAAAATTATCATTATAATTATGATAATAGGAAGAATGATAATTTTAGAAATAATAATGACAATACTAAATAATTATAATGACAATGATAATGATGTTATTATTATTTCTATTGTCATTATTCGTCTGAAAATTATTGGAATAGAGTTTATTATTGCTATTATTACAGTAATTATCAAAATTATCATTATAATTATGATTTTATCATTATTATCATATTATTTGTCACTATCATTGTCATTACCATCATAACTATCATCAATATTGCATATAATGAAGGAATATCATGAAAATCATGACAATTACCTGAATTAATGTTAAAATCCTCATGATTACCAAGAAAAAGCGATAAAAGTTTTTTTTCGACGTTTCTCTCAAAAGGCTGTAATACGCTAGATTTTGCTTTTTTTCGACTTATTCTTATGATTATTATCATTATAGTCATTATCATGATTATCATCATTATTATCATCATTATTGCAGTTTTAATGATTATTATGCTAATTATTATAGCCATTTTCATCATCATAACTATTTTCATAATGATAATAGCAATAATGATAATTTTAGAAATAATAATGACAATAGTAATAATTATAATGACAAGGATAATGATGTTATTATTATTTCTATTGTAATTATTTGTTTGAAAATTATTGGAATAGAGTTGATTTTTGCTATTATTGCAGTAATTATCCAAATCATCATTATAATTATGATTTTGTCATTATTATCATTACTGTTGTCATCATCATTGTCATTATCATCATAATTATCATCATTATTGCATATAATGAAGGAATTATCATGAAAATCATCACAATTACCTGAATTAATGTTAAAATCCTCATAATTCCCAATAAAAAGCGAAAAAGCTTTTTTTCGACGTTTCTCTCAAAAGGCTGAAATAGGCAAGATTTTGCCGTTTTTTCGACTTATGGAATTTTATTACTTTTGGCCTTTATTTAATTGTAAATGGACTGGATAATAATTATCATCATTATTATCATTACTGTCATTATTTTATGATTATCATTATAGTCATTATTATCATTATTATCATTACATTATCATTATAATTGCAGTTATAATTATTATTATGCTAATTTTAATAGCTATTTTCATGATCATAACTATTTTTATAACGATAATAGCAATAATCATAATTTTAGAAATAATAATGACAATAGTAATGATTATAATGACAATGATAATGATGTTATTATTATTTCTTTTGTCATCATTAGTCTGAAAATTATTGGAATAGAGTTGATTATTGCTATTATTGCAGTAATTATAAAATTATCATTATAATTATGATTTTATCATTATTATCATTATTATTATCATTGCATATAATGGAGGAATTATCATGAAAATCATCACAATTACCTGAATTAATGTTAAAATCCTCATAATTACCAATAAAGAGTGAAAAACGTTTTTTTCGACGTTTCTTTCAAATGGCTAGATTGAGCCGTTTTTTCGAATTTTGGGATTTTATTCTTTTGGCCTTTATTTCATTATAAATGGACTGGGTGATAATTATTATCCTCATTGTCATTATTCTATGATTATCATTATAGTCATTATCATCATGATTATCATCATTATTATCATTATTGCAATTATAATGATTATTATGCTAATTATTTTAGATATTTTCATTATAACTATTTTATAATGATAATAGCAATAATGATAATTTTAGTTGATTATTGCTATTATATCAGTAATTATCAAAATTATCATTATAATTATTATATTTTCATTATTATTGTCATTTTCATTGTCATTATCATCATAAATATCATCATTATTGCATATAATGAAGGAATTATCATGAAAATCACAATTACCTGAATTAATGTTAAAATCCTCATAATTACCAAAAGCAAAAAAGTTTTTTTTCCAACGTTTCTCTCAAAAAGCTGTAATACGCTAGAATTTGCCATTTTTTCGGCTTTTGGGATTTTAATACTTTTGGCATTTATTTCATTATAAATGGACTGGATAATAATTATTACCATCATTATTATCATTACTGTCATTATTCTTATGATTATTATCATTATGGTCATTATCATTATGATTATCATCATTATCATCAATATTGCAGTTATAATGATTATTATGCTAATTATTATAGCTATTTTCATCATTATAACCCTTTTTATTGATAATAGCAATAATGATAATTTTGGAAATAATAATGTCAATAATAATAATTATAATGACAATGATGATGATATTATTATTTATATTGTAATTATTAGTCTGGAAACTTTTTGGAAGAGTTGATTATATCTATTATTGCAGTAATTATCAAAATTATGACTATAAATATCATTATCATTATTATTATTGTCATTATCATTGTTATCATCATAATTATCATTATTTCATATAATGAAGGAATTATCATGAAAATCATCACCATTACTTGAATTAATATTCAAATCCTCATAATTACCAATAAAAAGCGAAAAAGTTTTTTTTTCGGCGTTTTCTCTCAAAGGCTGTAATAGGTAAGATTTTGAGTTTTTTTTGACTTTAGCGATTTAAATATTTATAGCCTTTATTACATTCATGATAATTTTAGAAATAATGACAATAGCAATATTTATAATGACAATGATAATCATGTTTTTATTATTTCTATTGTCATTATTAGTCTGATTTTTTAAATACAGTTGATTATTGCTATTATTGCAGTAATTATCAAAATTATCATTATAATTTTGATTTTATCCTTATTATTGTCATTATCATTGTCATTATCATCATAATTATCATTATTGCATATAATGAAGGAATCATCATGAAAATCATCACAATTACCTGAATTAATGTTAAAATCCTCATGATTACCAATAAAAAGCGAAAAAGGTTTTTTTTCGACGCTTCTCTCAAACGGCTGTAATAGGCTAGGTTTTGTCGTTTTTTCGACTTTTCTGATTTTACTACTTTTGGCCTTTATTATATTATAAATAGACTGGATAAATAATTATAATCATTATTATCATTACTGTCATTATTCTCATGATTATTATCATTACTGTCATTATTCTTATGATTATTATCATTATAGTCATTATCATCATGATTATCATCATTATTGTCATCATTATTGCAGTTATAATGATTATTATGCTAATTATTATAGGTATTTTCATCATCATAACTATTTTTATAATGATTATAGCAATAATGATAATTTTAGAAATAATAATGACAATAGTAATAATTAAAATGACAAGGATAATGATTTTATTATTATTTCTATTGTCATTATTAGTCTGAAAATTATTGGAATAGAGTTGATTATTGCAATTATTGCAGTAATTATCAAAATTATCATTATGATTATGATTTTATCATTATTATCATTATTATTATCATTATCATTGTCAATATCATCATAACTATCATCACTATTGTATATAATGAAGGAATTATCATGAAAATCATCACAATTACCTGAATTAATGTTAAAATCCTTATAATTACCAATAAAAAGCG
>NW_020870254.1:179192-184192 GCF_003789085.1 Penaeus vannamei | reverse complement strand
AATGATATATCTAATTATATCATTCAATGGACTCGTTCTCTGAAAAGGAGGAGGAGGAGGAGGAAGGGGGAGGAAGAGGAGGAAGGGGAGGAGGAGGAGAGGGAGGAGAGAGGAGGAAGGAGGAAGAGGAAGGGGAGGAGGAGAGAAAGGAGGCGGAAGAGTGGGTGGTGGTGGCAGGTGAGAGGAAGGAGGAGGAGCAGGAGGTGGAAGGAGGAAGAAGAAGTGAAGGAGAAGGAGGAGGAAAGGGAGGAAGAAGAGGTGGAGGAGGAGGAAGAGGAAGAGGAGAAGGTGGAGGAAAGAAGAAGAAGGGGAAAGGAGAAAGGAGGGTGAGAGGGAGGATGATGAGTAGGAAGAGGAAAAGGATGGAGGAAGAGGGAGGTGGATAGAAGTAGGAGGAGATTGGGGGGGAGGAGGAGGAGGAGAATGAGGAAAGAAGGAGGAGGAGTGGAGAAAAAGGAAAATCATTGACAGAATTTTCATGTATATTTGTCTTCTGCCTTGTAGCCGTTTTCCCACCATTCATTTTTAATCTTTCTTATCTTGCTTCTTTTTCTCCACTCTTTCATCTTTTTTTTCTTTCCCTTTGTGTGTTCTCAGCCGTGCTTCTCTCCATCATAATATTCTTTTTTTTTTTTTTTTCTTCTATAAGTTCCCCTTACGCGAACTGAGAGGTATCTTCGGCCTTTCCTTCTTTATGAAAGCCCTTGGTAGAGATTTTTTTCTCCTTCTTCTTTTTTTAAAAATAAAAAAATCTTTTCTAGTGCTTTTTTACTATAGCTCTTCTACTTGGTCCCCGTCGCCCGTGGGGTATCCTTTTTATAGTGATAACTTTTTTCTCTTAGATGTTCTTCCAAGCTGGCATGTCCATTTATATTCTTATACAGATGGTATACGATCTTCTTCTGCATTTGGTAATAGATATATTATTTCCGTTCTAAGGAAGAGAGGAGAGGATAGAGAGACAGAGAGAGATTGAAATGAAAGATAAGAGAGAGAGAGAGAGAGTAGAAGAAAGNTAAAAAATAGTAGTAGAATAATTATAACAGTGCTAATCACAATGTATTAGCAATAGTAATAATAATGGTAATGACAATAATGATAATAGTAATAGAAAATTATGATATTAATGGTAATAGTAATGAGAATGATGATAATAATGATAATGATTATAATATTTATCTTTCTCTCTCTCTTATCTTTCTTTTCTCTCTCTCTTCTCTCTCTATCTTCTTTCTCTCTCTTTTCTCTCTCTTATCTTTCTTTCTCTCTCTCTTGTCTCTCTATCTTTCTCTCTCTCTCTCTCTTTCTCTCTTCTTCTCTCTTTCTTCTCTCTCTGCTCTTCTCTCTCTCTTCTCTCTCTCTTCTCTCTCTCTTCTCTCTCTCTCTCTCTCTTCTCTCTCTCTCTCTCTCTCTTCTCCTCTCTCTCTCTCTCTCTCTCTCTCTCTCTCTCTCTCTCTCTCATCTCTCTCTCTCTCTCTCTCTCTCTCTCTCTCTCTCTCTCTCTCTCTCTCTCCTCCTCTCTTCCCTCTGCTCTCTCACACACACACACCATTCACAACAACACAACTATTTTCTAGACTGTCGGCATTCATACAAGGGAAGAGCCGAAAGGAATTTAATCAATGATACATCTAATTATATCATTCAATGGACTCGTTCTCTGAAAAGGAGGAGGAGGAGGAGGAAGGGGGAGGAAGAGGAGGAAGGGAGGAGGAGGAGAGGGAGGAGGAGGAGGAAGGAGAGGAGAGGGAGGAAGGGGAGGAGGAGAAAGGAGGCGGAAGAGTGGTGGTGGTGGCAGGTGAGGAGGAGGGGAGGAGCAGGAGGTGGAAGGAGGAAGAAGAAGTGAAGGAGAAGGAGGAGGAAAGGGAGGAAGAAGAGGTGGAGGAGGAGGAAGAGGAAAGGAGAAGTGGAGGAAGAAAGAAGAAGGGGAAAGGAGAAGGAGGGTGAGAGGGAGGATGATGAGTAGGAAGAGGAAAAGGATGGAGGAAGAGGAGGTGGATAGAAGTAGGAGGAGATGAGGGGGAGGAGGAGGAGGAGAATGAGGAGAAGGAGGAGGAGGAGAAAAAGGAAAATCATTGGACAGATTTTCATGTATATTTGGTCTTCTGTCTTGTACCTTTTCCCTCTTTTTATCTTTCTTCTTTTCTCTCCTTCATCTTTTTCTTTCTGTTCTCCTCTCTCTATATTTCTTTTTTCTATCCCCTACGTCCTCGTTCTTATTCTCTTTCGGTTCTTTCTCCTCTTTCGTCTCGTTCTCCCTCTCTTTCCTCCTCGTTCTGCCTCTCCTCTTTCCTCCCCTCTCCTCCTCTCCTCCTCCTCCTCTTCTCTTTCCTCCTCTTCCTCTTCTCTTCTTTTCCTCCTCCTCCTCCTCTTTTTTCCTCCTCCCCTCTTCTTTCTTCTTTTTCCTCCTCCTCCTCTTCTTCTTCTTTCCTTCCTCCTCTTTTCTCTTTTCTCCTCCTCCTCTTTTTCCTCTCCTCCTTCCTCCTCCTCTCTCTTCCTCTCTCCTCCTCTCCCCTCTCCTCCCTTCCCTCCTCTTTCCTCCTCCTCTCCTCCCCTCCCTCCTCCTCCTCCTCCTTCCTCCCTCCTCCCTCCTCCTCCCCTCCTCCTCCCTATCCCTTCCTCCTCCTCTTTTCCTCCTCCTCCTCCTCCTCCTACTCTTCTTTCCTCTCCTCCTCCTCCCTCACCTCTCCTCCTCTTCCCTCCCCTCCCCTCTCCTCTCCTCCCCTCCTCCCCCCCCCTCCCTCTCCTCCCCTCCTCCCATTTCCCATTCCCCTCCCTCCCTCCTCCCTCTTCCTCCTCCCTTCCCTCCCCTTCCTCCCCTTCCTCCCATTCCTCCCCTCCCCACCTCCCCCCCTCCTCCCCCTCCTCCTCCCTTCCCCTTCCCCTCCCCCTCCCCTCCTCCCCTCTCCTCCCTCCCTCCTCCTCCCCTCCATCCTCCCTCACCTCCCCTTCCTCCTCCTCCTCTCCCTCCCATTCTCCATTCAGCAAAAATTGGCCACGGACAAAGGACACGGACGAACAAAGCGCAAATGCCACGGGAAGCCAAAGAGAAGGACGGGGTTTGGGGAAGTACTTGCGCTTGGCCTTTACACGACCGCTATGTATAGCAGGGGGGGGGGGTAAACGCTCAATAGATAATGAGCAATATTATTCCCCTTTTTTTTTTTACTTCCTCTCTCTTCTCTTTTTCCTCCTGTGCTTCTCCTCCTCTTGGGTACTTCTTCTTCTTCTTCACTTTGTCTTCTTCCTTGTTCTTCTTCTATTCCTTGTTCTTCTCCTTTTGTTCTTCTCCTCCTCCTCCTTCTTGTTCTTCTCCTTCTCCTCTACTTGTTATTCTCCTCCTCCTCCACCTTGTTCTTCTTCTCCTTCTCTTTGTTCTTCTCCTCCTTCTTCTCCCTCTCTTCTTGTTTTTATTACTCCTTCTCGATTCTCTCTCCTCCTCCCTGTTGTTCTTCTCCTCCCCGCTCTCCTCCTTCCCTGCTCCTTCATCATCCTGTCTTTATTCCCATCCTTCGTAAGCGTAATTGATATCAACATTATCCTTACTGACATCTTTTCAAAATAAAGATCGTTATGGTTATCGATTGCTAATCAATCACCGTAATTGCTAAGGCTTTATTGATGCCATTCGCGCTATCAATTTTTTCTCATTTGCCGTAATTTCAGATATCGCCTTCATTCTAGTCATAGCTTGTGTCGTGAGTTGCCACAAATACCCAGATGCCTGTCTGTCCTGTATATCTATCTATCTATCTATCTATCTTCTATCTATATCTCTCTCTCTCTCTCTCTCTCTCTCTCTCTCTCTCTCTCTCTCTCTCTCTCTCTCTCTCTCTCTCTCTCTCTCTCTCTCTCTCTCTCTCTCTCTCTATATATATATATATATATATATATATATTATATATATATATATAATAAATATATATATATTATATATACATTTGCAAATCATATATATATGTACTTGTAATATTATTTATATATACGATATAGGTTGTGTGTATATATACATATTATACATACATATATATATATATATATATTATATTATATATATATATATTATATATATGTATATATATATATATATATCATACAATATATATATATATATATAATACAGTAGGCCTAAACACCACATAAATATATGTCCATAGTATAATATATATATATAATATATAACTTTATAGTAATATATTATATTTATACATATACCTATCACTAATAACGCACACTATACTAGTTAGGCTTCGCTATATATATTGCCCCTGTTTCCCTCATAACTGCTACCGCTCCCATGACTCTATGAACGTGTGTGACTCGGACGTCATCTACGTTTTATATAATATATCTATACATCAACACACACACCACACACAACCCTACACACCACACACACACACACACCACACACACAACCACAACACACAACACACACACACACCGTATAGATATATTTATATATATATTAATATATATATATAATATATATATACATTATACCAATATATACCATATATATATCCTCATGTTAACAGTAACTTTAATATATATATACTACATATTATATCATAGTCTAATACGTAATAGTATACTATAGTACTCCTTATAGTCTCGTGTATAAAATATATAGTATATAAGTAGTCGCTATATATACATATAAATATATTACACCAATCTATATATATTGCTATATGTTTCGTTTCGTGATATATGTATAATGTATATACGTGATTATTACGTAGTGTAAGTATAGGATAATTCCTATATATAATTTAGCTATTACTATCATAGATTGACTACTTATGTATATATAGTATATTGTGTTGTGTGTGTTGTGTGGTGTGTGTGTGTGTGTATGTGTGTGGTGTGTGAGTGTGTGGTTTGTTGTGTGTTGTATATTATATATATTATATATATATATATATATATATATATATATATATATATATATGTATATAATATACATATATATTATATATATAATATATTATATACTT
>NW_020870254.1:159192-166692 GCF_003789085.1 Penaeus vannamei | reverse complement strand
CTGAACGCCTCCCTCCCCGTGCCCCGCTCGCAGGAGGAGAACGAGCGCCTCATGGACGAGTTCGAGCCCTTCCTGGCCTCGTGCAGCCCCGGCAGCATCTACAAGTTGTGGCTGGGCATCAGGGACGAGATCGAGGAGGGAACGTGGGTCGACGGGGACACCCGACGAGCCCCTGGCTTTCCTCAACTTCCGCCATCCCTTCCCCAACGGCGGGCGTCGGCACAGCTGCGCCCACATGCTAGACCTCGGCACTTGGGCTGATGTGCCTTGCTCCGTCAAGACCTGCGGGGCGTGCAGCCTGGCTCGCTCGGACTTCCTGTTCCTCCGCGGGCTGTGCTTCGACAAGGAACACGAGTCCTACTTCCGTCTCGACGGGTATGCGGACGGCCGGCCGCTGTTTCGCGGGTATTACCACCACGCCATCGCCTGGCAGCAAGCCGAGAGGCGCTGGTTGCTCCGCGATCTGAGAAACAACAAGAGTGTGGCTGGGCTCGGGATGCGGGACGAGGCGAGGTTCCCCCTGGGCCACCACGTGTGGCTGTCGATGGGCGGCGGCTGCGTCGAGGAGCAGACCGCCGAGATCCCCCTCAGCCTCTCCATCTGCGCCAACCAGCAGTTCATGTGCAGGTCCGGCCACTGCATCGACCACGCCTACCGCTGCAATCTGAGGTACGAGTGCCAAGACGGCAGCGACGAGGACGAGTGTGACATCGTGGCGGTGAACAGCGCCTACCGCCGCCACCTGCCGCCTCGAGGCGCCGGCGACACGGCGCTCGAGCTCACCCCGTCCCTGGTGCTGACGCGGGTGGCCTCGGTGGACGACATGGAGATGGCGCTCGACCTGGAGTTCCTCGTGGCGCAGACGTGGAGGGACGACAGGCTGCTGTTCAGGCATCTGCACGTGGCCAACAAGACGCTCATTCCCGAGAGAGAAGTGAGCAGGATCTGGACGCCCAGAATCCTGATCCTCAACGTCGAGGGCGGGCAGATGAAGCACCTTGATTCTTCTGTTGTGATCCTGTCTGCGGAGAATGCTTCTTTGCCCGACTTTAATAGCATCAGGCGAGGTTACTGATTCATTCGATCTTTCGTGAATAAGATATGCATTTTCTCCCACATTTCGTTTGTAGATATATCTATTTAACCGTTTGTTCTCCCTCCGTTTGCCCTTGTCTCTTAGTGTTCTCATTATGTCTCATCAATGCTTTTCTATCTTCCTTCATTCTCTGAGGTTTGCATCAATTCGCTTTCAGACCTGCTGTACCCCGGAGCCGCCAACCCCATCACCCTGAGCCGCCAGTACGCAGGGAGGTTCACCTGCTCCTTCGACCTCTACGTGTACCCCTTCGACGTGCAGCTGTGCAGCGTCGACCTCGGGCTCCCGTGGGCCGACGGCAGCGTGCAGTTCGCGGCGGTGGGCGGGGGAGCGAGGTACATCGGGCCCGAAGACCTTGCTCTCTACTCTGTGCGGCACGTGGCTCTCGAGGTGAAGCCTGGAGGCACTCACATCCAACTCAAGTTCGAGCTCCACCGGCGGCCGGGAATGGTCTTGCTCTCGACCTTCTTGCCGTCTCTGCTGCTGATGGCGGTGAGCTGGGCGACGCTCTTCGTCAAGCTGGAGCTCCTGCAGGTGCGGGCCATCATGTCCCTGACGACGCTCCTCGTGCTCTACACGCTCTTCGCCAACTTCTCCCGCACGATGCCCAACACGGCGGCCATCAAGCTCATCGACGTCTGGTTCTTCTGCGTCATCTTCCTCCTCTTCCTCAACATCATGGTTCACATCTTCATCGACGACCTTGTCCCGCCGTCGACCCAAAAGGTCATCACAGTCGCTCCCGCCGACGCAAAGCCCCAGCCGACAAAGCTATGGAAGAGAGAGAAAGTCCTTGGGATCTACAGGGTCTTCGTCTACCCGGCCGTCTTCGTCTTGGTGAATTTGGTCCTCGGGCTGATGGTCCTCCTGTACTGAAGTCTTGAGTAATATATTCCCTGAAGTTCCTGCTCAGAGCTTAAACGTGTATCGATGTCCTGATTTCCACCTTTATCTGCTTTTCATCATGAGCTTCATGGTGTTCTATCCTCTAAAGCAGTGGTTCCCAACTCCATGGTCGGGATCCAAATGAAGGTCACCAGGGTTTTTCAGAGGGTCGTCAGAGGGTCTTTTAAAAGAAGAATAAAATAATCCATAGCTGGATATGTCAGTAAAAGTTAATATCTTTTATCAACACTTGTTTGTTGAAATTCAATGTATTGGTAATATAAACTTATAAAAGTATAGAATAACGTAAACTAATTTACAGCTGCAAGTATAACTACCATGAAAATGGTTGGATATATTACTGCATGTTCACACATTTAGGGTCTCTACCCTAGGCCAAGACTATCTTTAGTGTCGCACCCAAAAAAGTTTGGGAAACACTGCTCTAGAGCCCCGAATTTTGCCAGGTTTGCACATGGAGAATTCGCACAGACAACGCCAGGAATTTTGACATGAAGGGACAACGAAAGGGGACGGATGAAGAAGGCACCTTCAACCGGCCCTGTTGGCTAATGTTTCCAACCACTATGGGGGAAGAAAAGAGAGTGTGTGTTGTGTGTGTGTGTGTGTGTGTGTGTGTGTGTGTGTGTGTGTGTGTGTGTGTGTGTGTGTGTGTGTGTGTGTGTGTGTGTGTGTGTGTGTGTGTGTGTGTGTGTGTGTGTGTGGTGTGTGTGTGTGTGTGTGTGTGTGTGTGTGTTGTGAGAGAGAAAGGGGTATGAGGGGAGGGGTGGGGAGAGTGTAGAGGAAGGGCAGGAGTGAGGAATGAAGTGAGGAGGGAGGAAAGGAGAGCGGAGATGAGGAAGGAGAAGTAATGGATTTGTAGACGTCATAATTATGTCACACTTTACCTGTTTGAATGCCTTCTCGACTGAAAAATACTATGCTATAAAAGACAAAGGAGTAAACGCCGTAATTAAATACATTTGGTAATATACTAAAATACAAAAATTTGGGCAAGGTGTGAAACATACCATGCTAAAGTCCCATGCTCATCTGACTGTCCGTTTAGAAGAGATTTGCGAAAAACAATAGGTCAAGGCCCCTGAAATACATAGTAGGAATTCTCCAGCTTTATGTCTTCATCAACTTTTCACACTAATGTTGCATATTCTTTATACGGTTCTAGGATTCAGAGGCAAGAAGGTTTATGGAAACACAGTGTCCAACACTAGCGGTTCTATTTAACAAAAGGATTACAGAAAGGCATATAACGTGAAGGCTAATACGAAATGCTTGGATGTTACTGGGGATTTAGCTACATGGCAAGAAACAGGGGGACAGATGACACTAACAAAAATATAAAGGGATTGCTAACAAAATATGGTTGTACAAATGTTCATATGCTGTATAAGTATGTGGTAGAGTAGTTATTAGTTGTTTTAAATGCCTCTAAATCATATTGAATATAGGAGGGGAAATAATTTGATAGTGGACATAAACAATTGAAATAAATTATCATTAGAACTACATACACATTAGTTGCTGAGGTACCAATCTACAGTCATATTCATGTTATATTTATAGCTATATTAATAAGGCATACTGACTAGAGGGCAGTTATGTAATTATTATATATATTATTTGTATTAAAAATTATTTTTTGGAGGACATTCTGAGAGTACCATTCTGTGGAAGTTGATCTGGGTAAGTCCAGATAGATAATCTGTTTGGTCCACAGTTACTGAACCAAACTATAAATACGTCTGCATAGAGCTCAGTGCATATCTGGAGAGTATACTTGTATGAAGTTATACCTGTCCGGTGAAGTATTACTGAATCTTACCCAGGCGAACTAGTGTGGAACCATCTGAACTGTAGATCCTTTAGGTACCCCTGGCCTCTGTCTAGGTTACTCAGTCTACTGTAAAATATCAAAAGAACAAATTCTTGAAGTAGATGCATCTTCCATGATGGATCTAATCAATTGGTTTCAACGCCATTGGCAACTCAACCACAGATCTTAATTGCTGTGTCTAAACACTTTGTATAATCCGGTGAAAAAACACTGACAATTACATAACTACCTCTTTCTTTCAGAAGAAATGATAACATACAAGGAAAAGCATTACTCAACAGACTAATGTGATACACTAGCCTGCTGGTTGCACATATATAATTTCCCATGCAGTTACAAAAGCATATTCTTCAATATACAATTCTGGAAGCACTATACATTAGTATGGTAATACATGAATCTAGACATTATTATAGACAGCAAAACTAATTACTTGATTATTGTGATGGTTATTATCTGAGATGTGGATGGTTAATGGGTTTTAACACATAAATGTGCTAGATATCTAAAGTCATATAGCACTATGGTAAAATATTATAACAAAACGGGTATAAATGAGTTAATGATTAGGACAAGGTGTGCTAGATATCAAAGGTTGTAGAGAGCTATAGGAGAGCTTAGTAGTGAAAAGGGTAAAGAAGGGGAAATAATTGATTAAGATGGGATTAGTAAAATGGGAAATGGGTTAAGGATAAAGGGTGATTAGATTAAATGGAGAATACCTATACATCAGTGGAAGGATGATGGATAGTACATGAGGTACAGTGCAAAAGAGCCGTTATGAAATAATCAACGAGTAATACATGTAGAAAATGGTGTCGAGAAGTTGGAGAAGAATTTGGGGAATGAGACAAGGGAACAGAGGAAGGAGGTGAAGTATCAGGAAGAATGTCAGGAGGGGAAGGATTTGGAGGATGATATTGTTGTGACAAGAGGGAGTCACACATGCATACAGGTGGGAGTGGAAGGGATAATGGGGAGAGACAAGGGGATGGTGCTGATGGAGAGGATGGGGGGTGTTAAAAGAGAATGGGAAGAAGAGGGGTAGGGAGAACTTAAGGAGGATGCAGATGGATGTCAGCAATTACTTTCAATATAGAGGAAATGGGAGTAGAGAGATTGGAAGGTGGAAAAAGAAAAGCATTCTCTTGAATCATGCTTAGGAAGTTTTGGATGTCCTCAAAAGTTTCTGGAGGGGAGTTGGGTGGAAAGGTCTGAGGAACAAAGGTTTTCTTATGAGGAGAGGAGATAGATGTCTAAGGAAGAGGAACAGGTAGTTGTAGGTGAGAATGTGTTAAGAAGAGAAGAATGGGTGGAGAGTTTCGATTGCTTGGTGTGAAAGACAAATTGAGAAGAAGGAGGCGTAGGCACTGGGGACATTGTTGAAATTGGAATATCTGATTTGGAATTGCAAGAGAGAGGAAGAAAGGAGAGGAGCAGAGCGAAGGACAGCACTGGAATAGGTAGCGAGAGGAAAACCTCATCTGTGTGCTTCCTGTCTGGCCTCGTGTAGATTGAAGCCAAGTTTGGATCTAAGAACTGCTACCTCTGACTCGAACTTGTAGGCAGGGCAGCTTCTATACGATACAGTATGGGAGCCACCCAAGTGACATATGTACATGAATGTGCAGAGCAATTTGAATGGTCATGACCAGGTTGGATACATAGAAGGCAGTGGGATGTGAAGCAACAGTGCTTGGTAGGGTGGGCAAAATGTTAACATTTCTGACACTGACAGGGGAAGGGTTGATAAAGTCAGACAGGGTAGGACTTTCACCCAATATAAACTTCAAAGGGTAGGCCATGGCTATGAAAGGTAATTTTGGCAATATTGGTGTAGCACTTATGATGGCCTCTGGAGGAATAGTGCAACACTGTACTGCTACTGCATCATAGTCAACGAGGCAGGCAAGCAAGTCCTTTTCGCAGATTGACCAATCCTTATAGTAGACAGGGCAATCAGCCGGGGAAATGGAAACAGTTCCGGTACAAGTATTAAGGGAGGAGTGAGGCTGAGCAGATATAGGTTTGCCCGTAAGGTCAGTCTGGGTAGATAATCCACAAGCTTGGGTCTTGGATGCAACAATCTAATATCACAAAGATATCTGACTTCTTCATGTACAATTGAATAAATATCCTCTGCCAGTATCCTATGTAGAAGCTATGGACATACATCCACTATGTTACAATGTATTACATGATGCTGCATAAATATGAGTAGGTATATCATAAATTCTTGGCTTGGACTGAAACCCTGGCTGCAAGTGGATCATCATTTTTATTTCTTTAATAATCATAACTTCCTATATGTTTTTGTAAATGTGTAAATGATGAAGAAATAGATTTTTTAATCAGTAGCAAAGAGAATCTTGTTAAGTTTTTGAGACAGACATCAACCAATAGTTTACCTTGGGATGAGAAAGACCAATATCTTGAAAAATTATTAGGACCATCACTATATAAGGCAGCAAGGCTTCAGTGACAAAAAGCTTTTAATAAAAAAAAAACTTTGGGCTACATTTTTTGTGGCTTATGAATATGAGAGAGAGAGAGAGAGAGAGAGAGAGAGAGAGAGAGAGAGAGAGAGAGAGAGAGAGAGAGAGAGAGAGAGAGAGAGAGAGAGAGAGAGAGAGAGAGAGAGAGAGAGAGAGAGAGAGAGAGAGAGAGAGAGAGAGAGAGAGAGAGAGAGAGAGAGAGAGAGAGAGAGAGAGAGAGAGAGAGAGAGAGAGAGAGAGAGAGAGAGAGAGAGAGAGAGAGAGAGAGAGAGAGAGAGAGAGAGAGAGAGAGAGAGAGAGAGAGAGAGAGAGAGAGACAGAGAGAGAGAGAGAGAGACAAACAAACTAACAGATAAATCCAGAGATAGATAGGCAGACAGAAACAGACGACCAGATAAATAAACAGATACAGATATAGATGCATATATTTCACTGCATAATTTCAGAATCACTGATTGGGACTACTTTCTTTCACGTCCACAACAGTCACAAAGTACATACATTGCATATTATACAACAAAAAATGAAAAAATTCTACCAGAGCGAAATAGTGAACTCCATCCTTCAAAGAAAAGTAAGATAATGTCGGAATGAAATTTTAAAATATGAAGGCAATGTAAAGCAATTAGTAATATTACACAATCAAATAAGTGCAGGAGCTAAAACGGTAAATTTTCCATTATCTGAGCCGTAATTCATACTTGGCGGGAAGGGGGTTATATCAATCTCCCCCCCCTTTTACTTAAATCATTTTTCTTTGAAATGCTAATAGAAAAGGCATTAAGTAGTTTAACCCACTAATTATCTCTGGTAAAGGTGTTCAGCAGCTTTTGCATCTGTGAAAATTTAATATGGTGTAACATTAACTTTCTTATATATATTTCTTTTTTTACCTGAGCATTTTGTAATACCTATAATACCAAAAAAACAAAAACAAAAAAAATGGTACACCTTATCAATCATTTTAAAAATGCATTTAACCACTACTACGAATTAGACTAAGAGAAACTCAAAAAATATGCACAGGAAAGAGTATTATTCAATGAGAAGCATATTAAAACTGCAATAACTATATTCACAATATTTGTATCATTCACTTTAAAGCAGTTATTTATATAATATATATATATATATATATATATATATATATATATATATATATATATATA
>NW_020870254.1:142500-145000 GCF_003789085.1 Penaeus vannamei | reverse complement strand
TCGGTAGTGTTCCTGTTATAATTTTCTCTTTCTGTTTAAACTTTTTTTCTTTTGTTTTTTTTGTTTATATTTATTGTTGTTATTATTATTATTATTGTTATTATTATTATCATTATTATTATTATTATTATTATTATTATTATTTCTTATTATTTGCCATTTTATTTTTATTATTTATTATTATTTATTATTATTATTATTATTATTATTACTATTGTTGTTGTTGTTTTGTTGCTGTTGTTGTTGTATGATTATTATCATTATCATTATTATTATTCATTATTATTCATTATTGTTATTACTACTACTATTATTATTGTTACTGTTATTATAATCATCATTATCATTATTGACTGCATTGTTATTATAATCATTATTATCGTTGCTATTAATGTTATGATTATTATCATTCCTCTCATTATCATCTTTTTTCATTAATCATATTATATTATCTTTATCATCATTATCATTATTTTATAACATTGATCATTATCAATATCATTATCAATATCATTATAATTCAGATCTTCATCATACTTTATATTATTGTTTTTATCATTATTTTCATTATCATTACATTATCACTTTATTTTCATTGTCATTATCATCATTATCGTCGCTAATTTTCTCCTCGTTTTCCTCTCATTATTACTATTATAAAAAAAAAAATAATTCTGGGTTTAATTTCAACCTCCAGGTACGATAAACTGATATTCATTTTCATTTAAATCAATTTATTACTGTTAGTTATCAATTCCTTCGATTTTATTGCTTATATTCTATCTATATTTTTTATTGTTATTTTTTTTTTCTTTTGTGCAGTTTGTCTAAAAAAAGTATATGAGCAGATACAGTAAATCATATCAACAAACAAACAAGAAAACAAACAAACACACGCAGATACACAACACAACACGCACGACAACCCCCCCCTCCCCCCATCCCCCCCCACCCCACACACACACAAACAAACAAACAAACAAAAAAAAACAAGCAAGTGACACGTGCCCCAACATCCTCCCTCCCCCCATCCCCCCCCCCACACAACAAACAAACAACCAAAAAAAAAAAAAAAAAAAAAAAACAAGCAAGTGACACGTGCCCCAAGACACCCTGTATACACATCCTCGACGCAGCATACAAACATATACTACCCCTAACAAGTACCCAACGGCAATGTTATGCTTCACAACGTCAGCAAACAGACAGAAGAGGCTGAGTGACACGAGGAACTTGCCGTAGTTACGAATTTGACTACGTTCTATTGTGCTGGAATAAATAAACACATAGATGCACAAAGAGCGACAGTGAAAGAGGGGGGAGGGAGAGAGGGAGAGAAAAGAGAGAGGGAGGGAGGGAGGGAGGGAGGGAGAGAGGAGGGAGAGAGGAGAGGGAGGGAGGAGGAGAGGAGAGGAGAGGAGAGAGGGAGGAGAGAGGAGAGGAGAGAGAGAGAGAGAGAGAGAGAGAGAGAGAGAGAGAGAGAGAGAGAGAGAGAGAGAGAGAGAGAGAGAGGAGAGGGAGAGAGAGAGAGAGAGAGAGAGAGAGAAGAGAAAGGAAAGGTGTGTGTGCATGTGTGTGTGTGTGTGAGAGAAGAGAAAGACATAGAGAGAGGGACAGACAGACAGATATATGAAGAGAGAGAAAAGAAAAAAAAAAATGAAAGAAGGACAGTTAGAAGGTAGGAAAGGGAAAGGAAAAACGGAGGTACATTCTCTGAAATATATTGTATTTACTATCTCGGCGATAACCTTTTGAGACGCAGAAATAACAGGATGAATGAAACGCTCACAAACGCACAGGGCAATTAGCAAGGGCAAGGGAACATCCAGTATTTACTCTCATACCACTACACTCACATACACACCGGCGCACACACACACACAGACACACACATCATACATACGCACACGGACATGTATAGGGGAGCGCACACAAACAGACATACACTCACACAAGAAGAAGCAGAAGTAGAAAAGAAAGAAGAAAGGAAAATAAGACAAAGAAAATGAAGGAAAAAAAGTATAGAGAGAAGAGAAAATTAAGAAGAGAGAAAGAAGAAGAAAAAAAACGGTAAAGAAGGCGAAAGAAAGAAAAAACAACAACAGGAAGACAGAACAGAAGATGAAGATAAAAAATCTAAAAGAAAGAAATAATATAATAACAACAACAACAAATAACAATAAACAAACAAATAAATAAATAAATAATAAAAAAGGAATAAAGAAAAACTAAGAATAAAAAGAGAACAAGAATAAGAAAAAAAAAATAACAAATAAACAAACAAACAAATAAATAACTCATAAAAAAGGAATAAAGAAAAACTAAGAATAAAAAAAAAGAAAAAGAAAAAAAAAAAAGATCCAGAAGAGGAAGCGCCACTTCACGCCATCCCCCAACACCCATCCGATCCACGGAGAGCAAACGTGACGCCCACGACATTCACGAGCTAAAGTGCGGGCGTAAGGGAAGAATCCGGATATCAGAGGCAGCAGGGACAGCA
>NW_020870254.1:132500-135000 GCF_003789085.1 Penaeus vannamei | reverse complement strand
GAGAGAGAGAGGAGAGAGAAGAGAGAGAGGGAGAGGAGGGGGGGGAAGGAGGGAGAGAAGGAGACACAAACTAAGAGGAACAGATCGAAAAGAGAGGGAATGAGAGAGAGAGAGAAAAAAAAAAGAGAGAAACCTACAGAGTAAGAGAAAGAGAGAGAGAGAGAGAGAGACAGATGGGGGGATGAGTAGGTGAGTGAGTGAGAGATAGAAAAAGAGAGCGAAACAAAGAAAGAGAGAGAAAAGATGAGTGAATAAGGGAGTAAATGACTGAATGCAAAAAAGAGAGAGAGAGAGGAAGGAGAAGAGAAAGAACGAGGCAGTGACGAGACAGTGTTTTTTCGCACTATTAAACATTTCCTAGCAGAGATATCCTGGTTTCAACGTGTTCTCTTTAAAGAAGCTGGGTAAGAGAAAGAATAATAAATAAATATATAGATAGAGAGAAAAGAGAGAGAAGGGGAAAAAGAGAGAAAGATGAAGAGAATGAGAGAGAGAGGGAGGTGAGAGAGTGAGGGAGAGAATGAGAGAAGAGAAGAATGGGATAAAGAGGAATGAAGAGAAAGAGAGAAGTGAGAGAGAAGAAAGGAATGAGATAAAGAGGCAGAGAGATGAGGAATTGAAAAGAATGAGAGAAGAGAGGAAAAGGAGGGGAAGAATGAATGAGGATGAAGAGAATGAGATAAAGAGAATAAGAGAGAAGGGGAGAGGGGAGGAGATTAAAGAGAATGAGATAGGAATGAGATAAAGAGAATGAGAGAGAGAGAAGGGAGGGGGAGGAATGAGATAAAGAGAATGAGAAGAAGAGAAAGGGAGGTAGAGGGAATGAGATAAAGAGAATGAGAGAGAGAAGGAGGTAGAGGAATGAGATGAAGCGAATGAGAGAGAGAGAGAGATGCCGCTGAAATCTGTTCGGTTTTGAATCAGTTTTACTTTCGTCCAACATTCCTTCGGGGTCGATTTAGCTCAGATATGTGGATGACATTTGTGTGAGGTCCGTGAACCGCGCAGATTTCAGTTATTTCTCTGCCTGGAACGTATCAATCTTATCCGTACAATTAACTTCAGAATCCGATTGAAAGATTCAGGGAAAGCATCTTTTTCTCGACGTACTTGTGTGTATACTATTAATGGCTCTATTTTTTTTTCCATTTTACCGTAAACCGACTTTCTCGCTTATCCATATTTGTGTTTTTTTTTTTCGAATTATCCGAACAAACTCAATCTTGAAAGATGGAACGTACGCTACATACACTACCGCATGGTTATGGTGAGTCTCTTGAATTCTTCATTGTTTTCCATAGGATCAATAATTTATCGATCAGCTGCGCGGTATCACCTTAATACGATTTATATATTTTTTTCGGGGGGTTACATTTCATTAAAAAAAAAAAAATCCTATTCACTCGTAATTAATCTAATATAGTAATAGTTAAATAGTAATATATATAGTTAATAGTTAATAGTAATAGCAATAGCTTCGGTAATTCGTTCACTTGTCCTTTTCCATTAAAAGTCATTTCCTTTTAAAACGCTGGTATACTACACGGATTTTCATAGCCCGACACAATGAAGGATTTTTTGCTGAAGTATACTGTGGTAAACAGTATAGTTGTTACTTTAGGTACTGACACTTTCCTTTGTATATAATGTTCGACGTCATATGTAGGTGACATTGGTTTGCCCCCCCAAAAAAAAAAAGAAAATAAAAAGAAAAGATTTGATAAAGATAATGATATGATAAAGATTAATTGATATGATCAAGTGATATTGATCAAGATAATGATATGATAAAGATAATGATATGATAAAGATAATGATATGATAAAGATAATGATTATGATTAAAGATATGATATGATAAAGATAGTGATAAAGATAATGATATGATAAAATAATGATATGATAAAGATATTTGATAAAGATAATGATATATGATAAAGATATGATGATATTGATTAAAGATAATGAATATGATAAAGATAATATTATGATAAGATAAAATGATATTGATAAAGATATGATATGATAAAGATGATAAAGATAATATATGATAAAATGATATGATAAAGATAATTGAATATGATAAAGATAATGATTAAAGATAAAGATATGATAAAGGATATGATAAAGATAATGATATGAAAGATAAATGATATGATAAAGATAAAGATATATGATAAAGATTAATGATATGATAAAGATATGATATGATGATAAAGATGATGATATGATAAAGATATGATAAAGATAATGATATGATAAAAATAATGATAAAGAATAAATCGATACACAAATCAATACAGACAAATCTGAACACGATATAAGGCACATTAAGGAATCTATTTTTCCTTTCACAACCATTATCGTTGACGGAAAGACGTAGTATTCATTCACAAATCTCTTCTCCTCGTGACCTTACCTGATCCTGACGTCACTGCTGGCCAACAGGGAATGGATGACCTCACTTCGGTCTTCGCTTTTCCAGGATTGGTTCGTCTTCG
>NW_020870254.1:125000-127500 GCF_003789085.1 Penaeus vannamei | reverse complement strand
TTTTTATCTCTTTTTTTTTTCTCTTAAAAATGAATATATTATGTATCATTTACTTTATTTTCTCTATTTTTCTTACGATTTTTTCTCCTTCTTTATCTGTAGGACTGATTATCTCATCCCTCTATTCCTGTCTATCCATTCGCTTTTGTTTTTAATTCTCTCTACTTCTCTTTTCCTCTGTTCTCTCTCCCCTTTCGTTCCGCCTTCATCTCCTCCCTCTCCGCCTCACAGCTTCCCTCTCTCATCTTCCCCCTCTTCCTCTGTTTACCTATCCTCGTCCTTCATTCTCCTCTCCTCTCTCCCCTCTCTCCATTTTCTCCCCTCTTTCCCCTCGTCCTTTGTTATTCCCTATCCCTCTTCCTTCTCCCTCTCCGCTCCACTTTCTCTAAGTTTCCTCTTTCATTCCTCTTTCATCTTCCTTTTCTTTCCCCAATTTTCCTTTCTTTCTTTCCCTATTCCCCCTTTCTTTCCCAGTTCCCCACTCTCTTCTTCTCCTTCCTCTGCTCCTATCCTTTATCTACCTCCTCTCTTCCTTCACTTTAATTCCTACACGTTATTCGTTCTTCCTTTTTCTGTTCCTCCCTTTTCCTTCTCCTGTTGCTATTCTCTCATTTTATCCCTTCTCCCTTCTTTCTCTCCTCCTTTCCTCTCCCTCTTTCCGCTCCCCTCCCAAGTCTTTTACCTCCCTTCATCCGCCTATCCTTCTCCTCATTCTTTCTCCTCTTTACTGCTTCCTCTTCTCCCTTTTTTCCCTCTTTCCCCTCTCATTATTTGTCCTTTATTTGTCCTTCCTCCGCTCTCCTCTCCATACCCTTCTTCTCCCTACCTTCCCCCTCCTTCCCTTTCCCCTCTTTTTGGCTGTCCTTTCTGGCTCTCCCTTCCAATCTTCTCCCCTCTTCCTCCTCTCTCCCTTTCCTCTCTCTTCCTCTGTTCTCATTGGCTCTCCATTCTCCCTTCCCTTCCTGTCTCCCCCCCCCTCTCTCCCTTTCCCCTCTCTCCCTCTGTTCTCTCTGGTTGTCCTTCCTAATCTTCTCCCCTCTCATCCTTTGTCCTTTTTGCCTTTCCTTTCTACCCCTTTTCCCTCTCCCCCCTCTCTCACTTTCCCTCTCTTCCTCTGTTTTTTCTGGTTCTCTCTTTCCCAGCCCTCTCCCCTCTCCCCCTCTCTTCCTCTCCCCTCTCAGAGTCTGTCCTTTCTTTCTGTCAACCCTCTCTCCCTCTCCCTCCTTTCTGACTCTTCTTCCTATCCCCTATCCCCTCTCGCCTCTCTCTCCCTCTCCCCTCTTCTCTCTCTCTCTCTCAGAGCCTGTCCTTTCTTCCTCAACCCTCTCTCCCTCTCCTCTCTCTTTCTGGCTCTTCTTCCAGCTCTTTCTCCTCTCCGCCTCTCTCTCTCTCCCTCTCCCCTCTCAACGCCTCTCTCTCCTCTCCCCTCTCAAAACGCCTCTCTCTTCCTCTCCCCTCTCAGAGCCTGTCCTTTCTTCCTCCCAACCCTCTCTCCCTCTCCTCTCTCTTTTCTGGCTCTTCTTCCCAGCCCTCTCTCCTCTTCCTCTCCCCTCTCAACGCCTCTCTCTCCTCTCAACTCTCTCCCTCTCCCCTCTCCAACGCCTCTCTCTCCCTCTCCTCTCTCAACCTCTGTCCTTACTGATTCTTCATCCCGGCTCTCTCCCTCTCCCCCTCTCACTTTCCCCTCTTTCTGGCTCTCACTCGCAGCCCTCTCCCTTTTCCGCCTCTCCCTCTCCCTCTCTCCTCTGTTCTTCCTGGCTCTCCCTCCCAACCCTCTCCCCTCTTCCCCCTACCCCCCCCCCGCCTCCTCGTGAATCCCTAGCGTCAGAGGGATCCGGTGGGGGCTGGGGAGGGGGGGGGGGGGGGGGTAGGGGGGCGGTGTCAGCAGCGTTTACACGTGGGGATCGCATTACCCACTCTGCTTCATCCCTCATGTCGTTAAGGGCGGTTTCTCCACGCT
The DNA here is from genome assembly GCF_003789085.1 of Penaeus vannamei. NCBI lineage: Eukaryota > Metazoa > Arthropoda > Malacostraca > Decapoda > Penaeidae > Penaeus > Penaeus vannamei. The sequence goes on along the minus strand of NW_020870254.1, from coordinate 125,540 downwards.
TTTTGATAGGGGACTCGACTTTATGATTCCCCATCTCGTTGGCCTCTCTCTCATTTTTTTTTTTTTTTTTTTTTCTTCTTCTCTCTCTCTCCCTTTTCGCTCTTAATTTGGATGGTTCGGGAAATTATGAAGATTGGATAGATAGTAAACTCTGCAAGAAAATTTAAGATCAATGGACTGGCCTTATAACCTTATTTAGAGATTAAATCGTTTTTTTTTTTTTTTTTTTTTTTTTTTTTTTTGAGGGGGGGTTATTTCCTGGATGAATAATTAGCGAATTTATAATGATGTTGTGCTTCCCGAGATGATTGGAAATCTGGTCGATATCAGGATCTCAAAGTTAGTGATAATTATGTGGAGGCGAATAGTGCATCTCAAAGGTTGAATTCTAGGAAATGCCAATTGAAATTTCTAAAAGATATATAATAAGATTTCATATAAATATACCAGGCAATTTTTATCAGATTTCTAGGGCAATATGATGCAAATAACTAATGAAAATATCTGATCCCCAGTTTATAATAAACCAACAACATATAT
>NW_020870254.1:102500-107500 GCF_003789085.1 Penaeus vannamei | reverse complement strand
TCTAATACAATACTATTTACATGACAATACAATACATACATACATACACACACAACACACACATACACACACCACACACATACCACCACAACACACACAACAACACACACATATATATCTAATATATAATATATTATATATAGTAGTATTTTATTATATATTTTATATATTGTAGTGTACATTATGGATATATATATATTACATATATATTATATATATATATATATATATATATATAGTTATTTGTACATATATATATTTATCACATATATATAGTAGTATTAATATATTCATATACTATAATACATATATAGTATATATAATATATATATATATATTAATAATTATATATGTATATGTCATATATATTATATTAGCTACATATATATTATCCATATATATATATATAGTATATATTCATATAATATATATATTACATATATATATATATATAATATTATTAATTAACATATAATATTATATATATATATATATAATATATATATATGTAATTATGTACATATATATATATTACAGTATATATATATATAATATTATATATATATATATATTATATATATATATATGATGTATATGTACATATATATAATTACAATATATATTATACATTATAATTATATATATATATATATATATATATATATATGTAATATAATATATATATATTATATGTAAATATTATATATATTATGTACATCTAGCATATACATACATATATAATATATATATATATATATATATATATACATATACATACATATATATATACATATACAATATATATATAATACATAATAACATATACATAATATATAATAGTAACATATACATATATATATATACATACATAATATTATATACAATATACAATATATTATATATATCATATTACATATAATTAATACATACACATATCACACTACTCATATACATATACATATATATATACACAATATACATATATATACATATTACATACATTACATATACCATATATATATAACATATACATTATATACATATATATATTATACATATCATATATATACATATACATATAATATATACATTATACATTATATACATATTATTACATATACATATATATAATAATACATATATATACAATATACATATATATATACCATATACATCATATATATACATATATACTAATATATATATACATATACATATATATAATATCATATATACATATATATATATTACATTAATACATATATATAGATAAATATACATATATATATACATATATACATATATATATATACATATACATATATATATATACATATAATTAATATATATAATACATATACATATATATATACATATACATATATATACATATACATATAATATAACATATATAACATATATATACATAATATATTACATATACATATATATTATATACAATAATACATACATATATACATATAACATATACATACATATATCATATACATATATATACATATACATATATATACATATACAACATATACATATATATACATATACATACTATATACATAATACATATAATATACATATAACTATATATACATATACATACATATAATTATATATACATATACATATATATACATATACATACATATACATACTACATATATATACATATATACATATACATATATATACATATATACATATATATACATATATACAATATATATACATATATACATATATGCATATATCATGATATATACATATACATATATTTACATATATATAAGTATACATATACATATATATAATATACATATATATAGTACTAACATAATATTATACATATACATATATATATAACATATACATATATATAACATATACATATATATACATATACATATATATACATATATATAACATATATATACATATATATACATATATATACATATACATATACATATATATAACATATACAATATACATATATATACATATACATATATATACATATACATATAACATATACATATACATATATAACATATACATATATATACATAATATATATACATATATATACATATACTATATACATATATATACATATATATATAAATATATATATACATATACATATATATACATATACAATACATATACATACATATACATATATTATAACATATATACATATATATACATATATATACATATACATATACATATACATATACATATACATATATATACATATACATATATATACATATCATATATATACATATATATTACATATATACACATATAACATATATCACTCATATTAATCTCCATCCCTCCTTCTCTCTCCTCTCTTTCTCTCCTTCTCCCGTCTCTTTCTCCCTCTCCCCTTTCTACCCTCTTCCCTCCTCACCTCGTCACTTTTCTTCTCTCTCTCTTCTCTTCCTTCTCCCTCGCCTTTCATTAAATTTCATTCTTCCCTTCCTCTCATCCTCCCTCCCTCCATCCCTTCCTCCCTCCATTCCATCTTTTCATCCCTTCCTTCCACCTATCCTTCCTTTTTCTCTCCCTTCTTCTCTCTCCTCTCTCTGCTCTCTCTTCTTCCTTCCCTCCCTTCCATCCCACGCTTCCTTTTCTTCCTCTCATCCCTCTTTTCCATCCATCCACGCACCCATCCTTCTTCCCTCCATTAACATCCTTCCTTTTTTCCCTACCATTCCTTCCTTCGCCTCCACGATTCATCCTTCCCTTCTTCGGCCTCCCTCCTTCCGCTTAACTTCCATCCTCCTCCTGCCCTCCTCACTTCGCATTCATCTATCATCCTTCCACTCCTCCATCCCTCTTCACTTCCCATCCATCCAAACCTTCCTTCCCTCTTTCTCCCTCCTTCCTTCATCCCTCCCTCCTTCCCTTCTTCCCTCCCCTCCGTCGATTGCCCTACTCTCCCCCCTTGGCGCCCCTTCCATCCATCCTCCCTCGCGCATCCTTCCTCCTCCCTCCCTCCTTCCTTCCATCCTCCATACTTCCCCTTTCCCTCCTTCCCCCCCTTCCCTTCATCATCCTCCCTCCCTCCAGCTCACTTCATCCTCGCTGCCCTCCTCCTTCCCTTTCCTTGCCTCCCCTCCCATCGCTTCCTCCTCCCTCCATCCAACCTTTACCTTCCCTGCCCTTCCTCCCCCTCCTTTCCCTCATCCCTCCCTCACCTGCCTTCCTCTTTATGATTGCTTCCGCTACTTCCCTTCCCCTCCTCCCTCCCCCCCTTCCCTCCCTTCCTCCTCCCTCCCTCCGTCCTCTCGCCCCTCCCTCCTCCTTCCCTCCGCCCTCTCGCCCTCACCCTCACCCTAATAGCCAAACGCACAACAAGCGACCTGCCCGGCAACCGCCGCCGATACGTAAGTCACCGACCTGCTTGGAACCGGTTGTCACTCGTTCAGCGTTCCCGAAGCCGAGTAGACAGAACCCTCCCTCCCTCCGCCTCCCCCTTTCCCTCCCCTCCCCTCCCTCCTTGCCTCCCTCCCTTCCAGTCTGTCTGTTTGCCTCCCTCCTCTCCCTCCCTCACCTCCCCTACCGCCTCCTTGCCTCCCATGCCTTCCTCCTTGGCCTCTCTCCCTCCTTGCCTCCCCCCTCCCTCCCTCCCTCCTCCCTCCTCTCTCGTCGTCTGTCCCTGTTTCCTCCTTCCTCTCCCTTCGCCCCTTGACCTCCAGGCATATCCTCTTCCTTTGCCCTCCCTCTCACTCTACTTTACTTCACTTCACTTCGCCTCTTCCTTTCCTCCTCCCTTCCTTCCTATTCTCCCTCCTTCCTTCTTGTATCTCCTCCTTCCTTCCTTCCTTCCCCCTCTTGTCTCTCCTCCCTCCCTCCTCTCCCTCCCTCCCCTCCTTCCTTCCATTCTGTCTCTCCACCCTCCTTCCCTTTCTCCTTCCTTCCCTTCTGTTTTCTCCCCTCGCCTCCCTCCCTTTCTTTCCCCCTCCCCCTCCGCTCCCAACATACATGCAGCTGCATGCAGACCACCTGCCTGAAAATCTGGAAAATTCTAGACGAAGAGACAGAAAAGACAGCTGACTCGGACGAACGCGAGAGAAGACAGAGATGCAGATGTGGAGGAATTAGCATAGGCTTGTCCATGCTGAATTGGCCATTAACCCAAATTTAGGAAGACTGAGTAAATCAACGCATGTATTAACAATAAAAATGAAACAATAAACAATGAATGATGATGATTTAATAATAATAATAATAATAATAAATAATAATAATAATAATAATTAATAATAATATAATAATAATAATAAATAATAATAAATATAATGATAACAATAATAATAATAATAATAATAATAATAATAATAATAATAATAATAATAATAATAGTAATATGATGAATGATATAATAATAATAATCTGTCGTCCAACGCTATGTCATTAACAATAAAAATGATACAATAAAAATGATGATGATAATAATAATAATAATAATAAATAACAAAAATACTACTACTAATAACAGTAATGATGGTGATGATGATAACAATAATAATAATTACAAGCCTGCTGTCACAATTATCATTGCGATATTGCAGTCAGGCAACTCTCTTCTTACCACTATCATCCTTATTATAATAACAAACAAACAATAATATCGATCAATCAAAACAGAAAGCAGCAGATCAAAGAAACACAAATAACAAACAAACAAACACACAAACAAACAAACAAACACGCACACACAAACACAACAAACACAGAAACACACACACACACGTACACACAAACACCACACACACACAAACAAACACACAACACACACACACAACCACACAAACACACACACACCCACACACACACACACACAAACAAACACACACAACACACACACGTACCCACGACACACACAAAGCACGCACGCCCTCACCGACCAGAGGAACCAGCGAGCGAGTTACTATGAATCGCCAACCCTTTCATTATCAGACCCC
>NW_020870254.1:87500-92500 GCF_003789085.1 Penaeus vannamei | reverse complement strand
TTATCATTATCATTATTATTATCATTATTATTACTATTATTATTACTATCATCATCACCATCGTCATTATTAGCATTATTCTTATTGTTATGATTTTCATTATATTGCTATTATCATTGTTATTGTTCTTATCATTATTGTCATTATTATCACTACTACTCTTATTATCATTATCATGCTTATCCTCATTATCATCATTATTATTATCAATGTTATTATTAAGATAATATTGTTAACATGAATGTTATTATTATCATTATTACCATTACCATTATTACTATTATGATCATTATTGTTTAGTTTTTTTTACTATAATAACTAATGTTATCATCACCATAACCAGTACTATTATTGCTATATTGTTATTATCATTACTATTGTTCTCACTGCTATTTTTATAGTCATAATCCTCATTATCATTATCCCTATCATCATCATTATTATTGCTATCATTATAATTATGATCATGATTGTCATTATCATTTAATTGTTATTGCTGTTATAATGACAGTTACTATTATCATTATCATGATTATAACCATTAGTTTTAGTATTAGTGTTAGTTCTTGTATCTTATCATTATTATCATTATTGTTATTGTTACTATTAACTTTGTTTTTAGTATTCACGTTATCCTTGTTATTATTATTGTTATTATTATTATTATTATTATTATTATTATTATTATTATTATTATTATTATTATTATTATTATCATTATTATTATCATTATTATTATCATTATTATTATTATTATCATTATTATTATTATTGTTATTATTGTTATTATTATTATTATTATTATTATTATTATTATTATTATCATTATTATTATCATTATCATTATTATTATCATTATTATTATCATTATCATTATCATCATTATTGTTATTATTATTATTATTATTATTATTATTATTATTATTATTATCATTATTATTATTATTATTATTATTATTATTATTATTATCATTATTATTATTATCATTATAATTATTATTACCATTATTATCATCATCATCATCATCATCATCATCATCATCATCATCATCATCATTATCATCATTATTTTTCATTATTTTCATTATCATTATCATTATCATCATTATTGTTATTATAAATGTTATTTTTATATCAGTATTACTATAGCAATAATTATTTTTATTATTACTGTTATCATTAATATTTTTTATATCATTCTTATCATTTTTATCAATATCATTATTATAAATAGTAGAAGCAGTAGCATTAGTAGTAATTACCTTAATTTTATCGTAATTATATCAATATCGTAATTGGCATTGTAGTAATGTGTCTTATCGTTGGTAGCAGTAGCATGGTAGAGGTAGTATAATTATTGTTACTGTTATTGTTGGTATGTTATCATCGGTTTCATTAATGTAATTATCTTTGTAATTATCAAATTTTTTTTTTTATAGTCAGGATTGCTATTATCATCATCATTATTATTGTTTTCATTTCCACTTTTATTGCGATTATTGTTACTATCATTATTATAATTTTATTGTTATTATTGTTATAATCCTTATGTAGCTGTTTTTAGTATTATCATTTATCGTTATCATTATTTTCATTATCATCATTATCTATTATCATCTTCATTATTATTGTTATTATTATTATTATCATTATTACTATCCTTAATACTATTATCATTATAATAATCATTATTATTGTTATTACTATTATAATTATTATTATCATCATCACCAATATCATTATCATTATCATTACTATCATCATTATCATTGTAATTATCATTATTATTGTTACTATTATTATCATCATTATCATTGTTGTTATCATTACTACTACTATAGCTATTATGATTGATTATCATCTTTATCATTATCATTATAACCGCCATTATCTTTATTATCATTATCATCATCACCCATATTATCATTTTCCTTATCATTACCACCATAAATAACAGCAACATCATCCTTACCTCTATCAATATCATAATTATACACAAGACCAAAAAAGAAATCAGACTTATCAACAAAAGACAAAAAATAAATAAAAATGAAAAAATAATAGAATAAAAAATATAGAATAAATAAAACAATACATATATATATATATATATATAATATATATATATATATATATATATATATATATATATATATATATATAGAGAGAGAGAGAGAGAGAGAGAGAGAGAGAGAGAGAGAGAGAGAGAGAGAGAGAGAGAGAGAGAGAGAGAGAGAGAGAGAGAGAGAGAGAGAGAGAGAGAGAGAGAGAGAAAGAAGAAGAAAAGAAGAACAAAAAAACAAAACAGAAAAGACAGAAAAAAAAAATAAAAAAAAAAGAAAAAACAGAAAAAAAACATCCCAAAAAAAGTAAACGAATAACAAAAAGGTCTACATTTGATATACATTTCCACACACATCGTTTCCAGGCTAATCTTAGATCAGTCCCCACTCAGTTAACGAAGCTAGTTAATGAGGGTGATGTGAGGAGAGCCATTGCGAGGGAGGAAATGAAATTTTATAGTAAGCGGGAGGGAGCGAGAGATGAGGAAATGATGGGGAAGGAGGAGAGGGGAGTGAGAGGGGAAAAGGAGAAGAGGGAGAGAGAGGGAGGGGGGAAGAGGAGAAGGAGGAGAGGGAGTGAGAGGGGGGAGGAAAGAAGAGGGAGAGAGGGGTGGGGGAGGAGAGGAGTGAGAGGGGGAGAGGAGGGAAGTGGGGTGGGAGGGGAGTGGGAAGAGGAAGGAGGAGGGAGTGAAAGGGGAAGAGGAGGAATAGGGAGAGAGGAGAGTAGCGGGAGGGAGCGTGAGATGAGGAAATGATGGGAAGGAGGAAGAGAGGAGGAGAGGGAAGGGGGAAGAGGGAGGAGAGGGAGAGGGAGGAGGGGGGTGAAAGAGGAGGAAGGAGGAGAGGGAGTGAGAGGGGGAAGAGGAGGAATAGGAGAGAGAGAGTAGCGGGAGGGAGCGAGAGATGAGGAAATGATGGGGAAGGAGGAGAGGGAGTGAGAGGGGGAAGGAGGAGGAAGAGGGAGAGAGAGGAGGGGTGGGAAGAGGAGGAAGGAGGAGTGGGAGTGAGAGGGGGAAGAGGAGGAAGAGGAGAGAGAGGGGGGGGGGAGAGGAGGAAGAGGAGAGGGAGTGAGAGGGGGGAGAGGAGGAAGAGGGAGAGAGAGAGAGGGGGGAGAGTAGGGAAGGAGGAAGAGGGAGTGAGAAGGGGAAGAGGAGGAAAGACGATGAGGAGTTAGGGGGAGGAAGAGGGAGAGCAGAGAGTAGGAGGAGGAGGATGACGGGGTGAGGTGGGTGGAGAGAAAGTAAGGGTTTGGCTGTCGTTGTTTTGTGCTCTGTCTGGTGATCCTGTGGTCTTGTTAGCCCTCGCCTTGGACTTCCTAGGTGTAGGATGATTGTTCTGTTTTGGTGCCACTTGGCTGACCTCCTTCTGTTCTTGTGCGTACTTTTATGTTGTTATTTCACTACTTTGTGTGTCTTGATTGTTGTTGTGTTTCCGGTTGTTTATGTCTGACACCATGCTTACTTCTGGGTTGCTGCTCGTAGTTGGGAACATCGTACTCTATGGTTTCTCCGTGACTCGTTGTTGGTGGAAAGGGAAGGGAAGGAGGGAGAGAGGAGGGACGGGTGGGAGGGAGGAGGAGGAGGTGAGGGGATTGGGTGGACGGGAAGGAGGCGAGGAGGAGGAGGAGGAGAAGGGTGGGAGGGAGGGAAGGAGGCGAGCGAGGTGAGGGGGTGGAGGGGGGTGGAGGAGGGCGCACCCGCGGGGAGGGTGAGGGGCATTGGGAGGGAGGAGGCGAGAAGGGGGAGGAAGTGAGGGGTGGGAAGGAGGGACGGGATAAGGGGGAGGAGTGTGGAGGGTGGAGGGCGCGGTGGAGGGAGGAGGAGGGGTGCAGGGGTAGAGGGAAGGAGGGAGGGAGGAGGAGCAGAGGTGGGGAGGGAATATGGCAGTAGGGAGGAGGAGGAGGAGGAGATGGGTGGGAGGGAGGAGGAGGAGGCAGGTGAGCGGGGTAGGAGGGAGGGTGGAGGCAGGAGCGGGGTGAGAGGGAGGGAAGGCAGTAGGAGGAAGACGCAGGAGAGGGTCAGGGAGCGGAGGGAGGTGATGAGGGAGAGGATTGGGAGCGCGAGACGACAGGAGGGAGAGAGCGAGGAGGGGGAGGAGGTCGAGGGGTGAGAGAAGGGAAGGAGGAGGAGGAGGATAGGGTGGGACGGGGAAGGAGGAAGAGGAGGAGCAGGGGTGGGAGGGAGGGAGGGAGGGAGGCCATGAGGAGAGGATGGGAGGGAGAGGCAGGAGGAGGGGAGCGGGGATGAGGAGACGTGAGGGGTGAGGAGGGAAGGATAGGACGGAGGAGGCAGGAAGAGGAGGAGCAGCGGGTGCGCGAGGAGGAGGAGAAGGGCGGGAGGAGGAGCGAGCAGGAAGAGGAAGGAGAGGGTTGGGAGCGCAAAGGAGAGAGGCAGGAGGAGGAGGAAGAGGAGGAGAGGGGTGGGAGGGAAGGACCGAGAGGAGGAGGCTGAGGGTTGGGGAGGGAGAGAAGGAGGAGGAGGAGGAGGAGGAGGGAGAGGAGGTGAGGGGTGGGGAGGGAGGGAAGGCGGAAGCGGAGAGGGGGGGTGAGGGGAGGAGAGGTGGGGACAAAGAGGAGAGAGAGAGACTGACAGACAGAGAGAAAAAAATAGAAGAGTGAAACTGTGTGAGAAAGATAGAGGGAGAGGGATGTGGGTAAGAAATGACCGAAGGATATTGAGAGAAAGAGAGAGAGAGACTGAGAAAAGGAAGGATGAGAGACACAGAGAAAGTGAGAAGGGAATGGGATTACAGAAAAAAAGAAATATAAGAACGAATAATAACTGGAAAAGAAAGGCGTAGGATAAACAGAGAGGTAAAGAGAAAGAGAAAGTCAGTAATAGATTACAGACAGGCAGCATAGACAGAGACAAAGAAATTCGTAATTAGATGGAAAGAGGAAGAGAGAGAAAGAGTCAAAGAGCAAGAGCGAAGGATAAA
>NW_020870254.1:75000-82500 GCF_003789085.1 Penaeus vannamei | reverse complement strand
ATTATTATCATTATCATTATTATCATTATCTTTATTATTATCATTATCATTATTATATTATTATCATTAACATTATCATTTTCATTTTTATTATTATTATCATTATCGCTATCATTAATATTGTTGTTGTTGACGATGTTGTCGTTACTATAGTATCAATTCATTATCATGATTAGGGGATGATAATCACTGAAATCACAATAATAATGGTAACAAGGATAGTAACCTTGATAATGACAATATTAAGAAAATAACAATAATAATGATAATGATAATGTTGATGATAATGATGATGATGATCCTAATGGCGATAATAATAATAATGATAGTGGTAATAGCAGTATTAATATGATAATGATGAGAATAATGAAGATAACAGCAGAAATAATCATGATGATGATAATGCTATTGCTAATAATGATAATAATAATGATAATAATAATAATTATTATTATTATTATAATAATGATAATGGTAATAATGATGATAATAATAATAATGATAATAATAATGATAATAATAATAATAATAACAATATAATGATAATGATGATAATAATCATAATAACGATAATGATAATAATAATGATGATGGTTTATAATAATAATAAAGATAGTAATAATGATAATAATAATAATTATCATAATAATAATAATAATAAAAATTATAATGAAAACGATAATGATGATTAATGATAATGATAATGATGATGATGATAATGATGATTAATGATAATGATAATGATGATTATGATAATAACAGTAATGATGATATTGACAATGATAACGATATTATCAACATTATCATTATTTGTAGTAATGATAATGATAATAATGATAATGTTAAGGATAAAAACAATAACAATAATGATTATGTTGTCATTATTCTTAATTTTCATTATTACTATCATTATCATTATCATTGTTATCGTTAGTATTAGTATTATTAGTAGGAGTATCACCCTTATCATTATTATTGTTATCATTATTATCATTTGTATTATTATCATTGTAATAATGATAATCATTATCATCATTGATACTTTTATAATCCTTTTTGATCTCATTATTATTAACATTATTGTTATTACTATCATTATTATCATTATTATTATCTCATTCTTAATTGTTATCGTTGTTTTCATTTTTTTATCATTATCATAATCATTATTGTCAAAATCATCACCGCCATCTTCATTATTATTATCACAGTATAACAGCATAAATAAAGTTTTCGAAGTTATCTTCAAAGATAATTAATTGTGAAGTTTCGATGAAAAAAAATGATATTATCCATAAAATAATGAAAATGATATAAGTAAAATAAGGATGAATAACTAATAGTTAATTAACTTAATAATAAACTGAGAAAATGATCACTGTATCCGACACAAACGCATAGATGTGATCATTGTATCATTGTGGAGTTCCATGTTACTTTGAGAGAGATTCCCGCTTCCGACTAACCCCACTTGGAGTCTGTTAACTTCACTCTCAACTGATTATACAAGTTAACTGATGTTAACTGCCTTAATTGCTTTATACTTGATTATACATGTTAAATGAACACTTGATTACGTTAGCTGTTTCGGGATTAATTAACCTGACTCGATGACATTTGTCGTATTTATTATGGATTTAATGACCTGCCCTGATTACGGGGAATCTTTTTTTGCATTTTAGATCACTTTTTCGTGTTTTACTCTGGGTCAGTTTTACTTTTTTTTTTAGATTGCCTTTACCTTGATTGCGTTCCCTTGTTTTACTTTGGATCATTCTCACTTGTTTACTTTGGCTCACTTTGGATCATTCTCACTTGTTTTAACTTTGGTTTTACTTTGCGTGTCCCTTGTTTTACTTTGGATCATTCTCATTTATTTTACTTTGGATTGCGTGTCCCTTGTTTTACTTTGGATCATTCTCACTTGTTTTACTTTGGATTACTTTGGGATTGCGTTACTTATCATTCTCACTTGTTTTCTTTGGATTGCACTTGTTTTACTTTGGATCACTTTTTTCATTGTGTTTTATTACATGTCAATAGGAATGGTGGGGGAAGAGGAGGATAAAGCGTGATAAAAGATATGGGAAACGAGAGAGTGATATGGAGAGGGGAGGACAAAGAGAGAGAGATAAATATAGGAAGGCAGGGAGAAAGGGGGGGGGACGAGGTGGGAAGAGAGGGAGAAGAGAGAGAATGAGATAGAAAGGCAGGGAGGAGGGGAGAAAGAGACAGAAAAAAACAGACAGACAGACACAGAGACGAAAACAGAAAGTGAAAGCAGTAATAGAGAGAGACAAAGGAATAAAGGGGGGCAAGGCAGAAAGAGAAGGAAAGACAGACAGACAGACAGACAGACAGACAGACAGACAGGACAGCGAAAGAGAGAGAGAGAGAGAGAGAGAAGAGAGAGAGAGAGAGAGAGAGAGAGAGAGAGAGAGACAGAGAGACAGACAGACAGACAGACAGACAGACAGACAGAGACAGAGTGAGAAAGAAAAGAGAGAGAGAGAGAGAGAGACAAACAGAGAAGAAAGAAAGAAAGAGAAGCCAGCCAGACAGACAGAGAGAGAAGAGAAAGAAAGAGAGAGATCGCGCAGAAGCCGAGAGAGCATAAAATTCCCGTGCACTTGGGCCACCCGGCCGCCCGCCCGCCCGAACCCGAGATGAGAAAGTTCGCCTCTTAAGTTTGTTACGGACTTTCGACTCGCCCACGTAATGTGAAATAGTCCTTTGCCACTTTTTATTACTTATCATCATTGGAAGTGCCTCAGAGGGGGGCGAGGGGACGGGGGGAGTAGAGGGAGGAAAGGGAGGAGTGGTGGGGAGGAGGGGAGGGAAGAGGAGAGAGGGGGGGGGAGGGGCTGCAAGGCGGGAGCAACGAGTAATGCAATAGTGCAAAGTTCGGTGTGTGAGGAGTCCTACTTGGCACGCCGGAGGGGGGGAGGAAGGGGAGGGGAGGGGGGATGTGAAGGGATGAGAAAAGTGAAGGAAGAGGGAGAGAAGAGATCGGAGAGGAAGAGAGAGGGGAAAGGGAGAAGGGGAAGAGGAGAAGAAGAGAAAGGAGGGGGAGGGAGAAGGGGGGATGCGAAGGGGATGGAGAAAGAGGGGGAATGAAAGGGAGAAGAGAAGAGGAGAAGAGAAGGGAGAGGAGAGGGAAAGGGGGGATGCGAAGGGATGGAGAAAAGGGAATTAAGTTGAAAAGGGAGAAGAGGAAGAGGAGAAGAAGGAAAGGGAGGGAGAGGAGGGGGGGGGGGGATGCGAAGGGAATGGTGAAAGAGTGCGAGTGAAAAGAAAGAAGAGGAAGAGGAGAAAAAGAGAAGAGTCACCGAAAGATGAGATGGAGGAAGGGAGAAGGGGAAATGTGAAAGGATTTGGAGAGGAGAAGAATGAGGACGAAGGGAAAGATATAGCAAGAGATAAATAGAGGGAAAGGGAGAGATAGACTGAAATGGACAGAGAGAGACCGAGTGAGAGCAAAAAAATGTAGAAAGAAACCAGATGATAAAGAGGAGAATAAGAAAGAAAGGGAGTCAAGGAAAGAAAGGAGACGAAAAGAACAGAGATTGAGGCGGAAAGGAGTAAATGAGGAAGAAAGAGACAAAAGGAAAATAAGAACAAAAGAAGAAAGAAAAAGGAAAGGAACAAAGAAGAAAGAAAAAGGAAAGGAAACAAAGAAGAAAAATGATAATAATAATAATGATAATAATAATAATAATGGATAATGATAATGATGATGATGGTGATAATAATAACAATAATGATAATGATAATAATAATAATTATTATAATAATAATGATAATAATAGTGATTTTAAAAATGATATAATAGTAACAGTAAATGATTGATTATGATAATGATACTAGCGATAATATAGATAATGATGATAATAATAATACGATGATAAGGTAATGATAATACAAATAATAATTAACAATTATAACAATAATAATGTTATTATTAATGACAATAAAGCAATGATAATGAAACAAGTGATAATAACACGAATAAGAACAACAACGACAACAAATAATGATAATAATGATAAAACTAATTACATAATATGTTTTATCATTATTATGATCATTATCATTATTATTATTATTATTATTATTACTACTACTATTATCATTATTGTCGTTGTTGTTGCCATCATTACTAAATAATCATTATTATTATTGCATTATCATTATCATTATCATTATTATTGTTGATGTTGCGTTGTGTGTTGTTAATTGTTGTTATTAATTCATTATTATTTTATTATATTATTATTATTATTATTATTATTATTATTATTGTTATTATTATTATTGTTGTTGTTGTTGTTGTTGTTGTTGTTGTTGTTGTATTATTATTATTATTATTTACTTTAGTATCATTATCATTATTATTATTATTATTATTATATTTAATAATTTATTATCATTGTTATCATTATTCATTATTATTTTATTACTACTATCATTATTATTGTTGTTATTATTACATTCATTATTGTTATTATCATTATTATTTTTCTCTTATTATTATTGTTATATAATTATATATCATCATATTATTATTACTATCATTATTTATTATTATTGTTATCATTATTACTATTATTTATATTATTAGTTATTATTATTATTATTATTATTTATTATTAATTATTATTATTTGTCATTTCAACATTTATTATCATATCATTCTTATGTCATTATCTAATAATCTTATTATTATTATTATCCTTTTTGTTATTGTTAATGATATTATAATTATTATTATTATCATTTCATTTATCATTATCACTGTCTTTGCTTTTTATTTATTAATTTTAATTATTATTATTATTGTCATTTTTATTACTTCAGTATCATGCATCATTATCATTATTGTTTTTCATCATATCATTAGTATCCTTATTATCATCCTTATCATCATCATATTATCAATATTGTTATTATTATCATTATCATTACTATTATTAAATTATCATTATCATTATCATTATCATTATTATTATTATCATTGTTCTTATTGCTATCATTTTCTTGCTATTATTACGATTGTCATTATCATTTATAATCAATATTTTTTTTAGCTATCATTATTGATATTACTACTATCATTATAATTATGTCATTTATTATCATCATTACTATCATCATTATTTCTGTCATCATCATCTTCATTATTATCATTATAACTATTATTATTAACATCATTATTATTATATATTATTATTATTATTATTATTTATTATTATATTATTATTATTATTATTTATTATTATTATTTATTTATTATTATTATTATTATTATTATTATCATTATATTATTATTATCATTATATATTATTATTATTATTATTATTATTATACATTTTATTATTATTATTATTATTATTATTATTATATTATTATTATTATTAAATTTTATTATTTATTATTATTATTATTACTATTATTAGCAGTAGTACTATCATTATTACTATTAATATTATTATCATCATCAACATTATTGTTATCATTATTACTATCATTACTGTTGTGGTTATTATGATTATCATCACTATTGTTGTTCTTGTAGTTATTATCATTGTAATTATAATTATTGTTATCACTATTATTAATATCATTAGTATCATTATCATCATTATTGTTATTGCTGTTGTTGTATTGTACTATTATTATTGCTATATCTATTGTTATTGAAGCAATCATCATCATTATTATTACTATTGTCACTATCATTATCATTATTTTCTTTATTGTAATTTTCATTATTTTCATCATTATTATTGTCATTGTTGTTGTTGTTGTTGTTTAATCATTATTATTAATTATTATTATTATTATTATTATTATTATTAATTATTTATTATTATTATTATTATTATTATTATTATTATTATTATTATTATATTATTATTTATTATTATTTTATTATTATCATCATCATTACTATTATCAGTAGTAGTATTATCATTATATTGTATAAATTATCATTATCATCAGTTAGCATTATCATTATATATTATTATTACTATTATTTATATTATTATCATTATTATTATTAACAAACATCATAATTATTATGATTATCATTATCATCATATGTAATTTGTTTGTTACTATTACTATTATCACCATTATCATTATTATTTGCAATTAATTAATTTCTAACATTGTCATTATTATCTATTTACTTCTATCATTATTTGTTATTGCTACTATTAATATCATCTAAACATTTATTATCATTTATACTATTATTATCATCATAGTTATTATCATGATATTCTTTATAAATTTTACCATTATCAAAATCACTGTCATTAGTGTTATCATTGTTTTTCATTATCATCGTTATCATAATTGTTGTTATTATTATCATATTTTTATCATTATCATTATCATTTGTCACACTATTTACTATCATTTTCATTACCATTATTAACATCATAATAAATTTTGTAATCATTATCATCATAATATTATTTTGTTAATATTATCATTATTATTTTATAATTTTTTCATCATCATAATGATATCATCATGTTATGCCATTATAGCTATTATTTTCATTATTATCATTGTTATTCATCATATTATTGTTATCTACTATCATTATCATCATCATTATTATTATTATGATTATTAATTATTATATTTAATTATTATTATTATTATCATTATTATCATTATTATTATCATCATCATCAATTATCAATATCATTATTATAACTCTTATCATTATCATCATCATTATTATTACTATTATCATGATCGTCATTATCATTACTTATCATTATTTTGTGATTATTATTATCATTATCATCATTATCATTATTATTATCATTATCATCATTATTATTAATCATCATTATTATTGTGATTATTATTATCATTATCATCATTATTATTTTCATCACCATTATTTTTATTGTTATTACATTTTATATTTCTTAATATTACCATTATTATTACTATCATTATCATTGCAATCATTATCAGGACCCTCATTATAATCACTATCTTCATAACTGTCATCATCAATATCACTATCATAATTCTTATACTTGGTAATTTCATTATCATTATACTGTTATCATTTTGATAACTGTTAAAATTGTTAATATTATTACTACTACTGACATGGTTATTTTTATTTTAGTTGTCACTGCAGTTATCATTTTTTTCTATTATGTTTTTGGTGTTATTAATATCATCATTATTAATAATGATATCATCACCGTTATCATTATCATTATCCTGATTATTATTGTCTCTATTACTGGTATTGTTATCTATGTTATTAATTTATCATTATTATTATCATTTTTTACTTTTATGATTTTAATATCATCATTAATATTGTTATTTTTACTAACATTATCATCATTATATTTGTTATCATTATTATCGTTGCTGTTGTTGTTGTTGTTGTTATTGTTTTTGTTGTTGTTGATATACTTGTTATTGCTTTTGTTGATAGAATTACTATTATTATGA
>NW_020870254.1:57500-72500 GCF_003789085.1 Penaeus vannamei | reverse complement strand
TTATTGTGGTATTTGGATCATTGTGGCAATTGCATGTGAATTATTGAGGAATTTAAAATGTAGCAAGTACCTCATTGTGACATGTAAATTATTGTGGTATTTAACGTATTATAGCATATAACTAAATGAGGCATTTATTTTGATGAGGCATTAAACTTATTAAGACATGTAACTTGTTTTAATTACTTACTGTTACATTGTTATCTTAGTATCTGACTGATTGTTACATGTAACTTATTGTCTGAAAGTGTTAGTCCCAAATTTTCATCTGTTGATGCGAAAGTCAAGGTACTGGACATCAATATCTATATCATTAGTATCATTATTATTATTATCAGTATTATCATTATCATAATCATCAGTTATCATTATCATCATCATCATCATTACTATCATTATCATTTGTTATTATATTTATCATTATTATTTTTATCATTATTACTGATATTATTATATAGACCTTAATGTCCATAACACATCGATTACACGTTATATTAGTGATCGAAAACGACATGAATTGAACACGTGTCTGTGGCGTGTCTTTGCCAAAAATAGATAGATTGATAAGATAATAGATAAATAGATAAAATAGAAATAAGAATAAACAATAAGATAAACAATCAAGAAATAAAATAAATTAATAATAATGATAATAATAAATATGATAATAAATGATAATAATATAATAATAATAATATATAATAATAATAATATAATAATAATGATAATGATAATAATAATAATAATAATAATAATAATAATAATAATAATAATAATGATAATAATAATAATAATAATGATAATAATGTAATATAATAGTATGGTAATGATAATAATATAATATAATAATAATAATAATAATAAAAATAATGATAATGATAATAATAATAACGATACTAATAATAATGATACTACTACTACTAATAATAATAATAATGATACTAAAATGATAATAATAACAATAATAAAAAGGTGTACACGTTCCTTCACTTAGCCTTTTGATAGCCGTAATTAAGTATTTCCGCTCCCGAGACAAGGAGTAATAAACTTTCCTCATGTTTGTCAACTTTTTCGACAGCAGTTAGATGTAGTGTAGCGTGTGTGTGTCTGACGTGAACGCTGAGGAACTTTTCGTTGTACGGTCTTTTAAGGCTTTTTGGTGAACATTTTGTTATGGCAGGGAAGGAAAAGTGTGAATATTAGGTATCGGTTTTGTTGTTGTTGTTGTTGTTTTTTGAGGGGGGAGGGTTGTTTTCTTTTTTCTGTTTCTCTGTCTTTGTCTGTCTGTCTCTTTTCACTCTCTCTCGCTCTGTCGCTCTCTCTCTCTCTCCCTCCCTTTCTCTCTCTATCTATCTATCTATCTATTTATCTCCCTTTCTCTCACTCCCTCTCTCTCTCTATCTGTCTACTTATCTCCCTTTCTCTCACTCCCTCTCCCTCTCCCTCTCCCTCCCTCTCTATCTATCTATTTATCTCCCTTTCTCTCACTCCCTCTCCCTTTCTCCCTCTCTCCTGCTCTCTTTGTTTTGTAATACATTCCTCTCCCTTTCTCTCTCTCTCTCCTGCTCTCTTTGTTTTGTAATACATTCCTTTTATTTGTAAATGGAAATATCTTTGCTTCCCTTTACAACACATGCATAGATTATCATATAATCAACCTTGATCTATTTGATACCACAAACACGATACAAAATTAATGTACCATTCCATAAAAAAAAAACATAAAAAAAAGAAATATGATAAAACAATATGAAATAGGAAGGTGAACAAAAAAAAAATCATGTGTTTCATATGTGGTGTTAATATGTCAGCCGTTTTCCATCGACTTTCTTTTATGCTGCGAATAATGTGGGTTGAATTGGTGCAATTAAACAGCCTTTGCGGGCACGTATGCTAACTAGATATATGAATTAGCTTAATGAATTTGCAACAGTAGCAACGATACAGCTGTGCTATGTGCGCGCTGTGTTTGGGTTCGGGCTTTTGCAGGCGTGTGTGTGTGTGTTTGTGTGTTTGGTTTGTGTGTGTGTTTGTGTGTGTTTGTTGTGTGTGTGTGTGTGAATGTGTGTGTTTTGTGTGTGGTGTTTGGGTTTGTTTGTGCGTGTGTGTTTTGTGTTGTGTGTGTGTGTGTTGCATTTGTGTGCGTTTGTGTTTGTGTTTGTGTGTGTGTGTGTGTTTCTGTTTGTATGTGTGTGTGCTTTGGATTTTTGTCATGTATTTTTGAATTTTGTGTTTTATTGTTGTGTTTAGGTATGATATGTGTGTATTTGTTGATTTGTGTATGTATGTTTGTTTGCTTTTACCTGTGTTTGTTTATATGCGTTTTTGTATGCGTTTTATGTGTGTGTTTACCCTGCTTGCTTTATTTTTCTCGTATTTCCGTATGTGAGAAGCAGACAGACAGACAGACAGACAGACAGGCAACAGACAGACCAGACAGGCAGACAGACAGACCGACAGACAGACAGGCAGACAGACAGACAGACAGACAGACAGACACAGACAGACAGACAGGCAGACAGACAGACAGACAGACAGACAGACAGGCAGACAGACAGACAGACAGACAGGCAGACAGACAGACAGACAGACAGACAGACAGACAGACCAGACAGACGACAGACAGACAGGGACAGACAGACAGACAGACAGGCAAGCAGACAGACAGACAGACCGACAAAGAATTGGGGAAGACAGGGAGGGAAAAGAGAAGTTAGTCAGCGTAGGAAGAAAAAGAGGGGAGGGGAGGAGAACGCGAGGGTTGGAGAGGGAAAGAGGGGAAGAGAGACAGAGCGATAAAGACCTAAAAGAGAGAGAGAGAGCATGAGAGCAAACGCTAGCAGATGCAATAAAAAGTAAATAGATAAATAAACGGAAAATGTAAGTTGAAATGAGAAAGAAGATAACAGAAGAACAATGATAAATAAATAAATAGATAAAAAGATAAGGAGTTTAAGACGTGGAAACAAAAAAAAAAAAAAACGAAATAAAGCGAAAATCACATAAGAACAAACCTTTACAGAAACAGATCAGAAAAAAAAATAAAAAGAATACATCTTTCTATCCAAAAATAACATAAAATAAACAAAAAATAAAAAAATAAATAAAATGACATGGAGAAAGCCTTAAAAAAACAAAAAAACACGAAACAGAAAGCAAGCACAGACAGAGAGCGAGAAAGAAGCAGGCGCAGGCACAGGCAGGGAGAGCAGGCACTGTAAACTGGTCGGTTGTGGCACTAAAACACGCCAGTGGTCGTAGCTCAACGCGATTATCGTGGCTGTCTTTGATCTGCAGGTTCTCCCCCCCTCCCCCCTCCCGCCCCCTCGCTGGCTTTCGTCCCCTTTTCGTTGGGTTTCGTCTCTCCTCTCGCTCGCTTGGCTTCCTCTCTCTCTCTCTCCTCCTCCTCCTCCTCTTCCTCTTTCCTTCTCTGGGTTTCGTTTCTCCTCTTGCTCGCCTGGCTTTTCTCTCTCTTTCCTCTTCCTCCTCTTCCCCTCCTTCTCCGCTGGGCTTCGTCCCTCCTCTCGATCCTTCTCTTTCTCCTTCTTATTCTCCTCCTTCTATTTCTCCTCCTCATCCTCTTCCTACTTCCTCTATGTTCGTCTAGTTTCTTCTCACTCATTTCTCACTTTCACCCTATGTTTTTTTTCTTTTTTATTTCTTTTTTCTTGGACTATTTACATTCCTCTGTTCTTATCCTTTCCCTCCTTGGTTTCAGAAAGTAGTTATTTAGTAATATAAGAAATGAGACATAGGATAGGAAGAGGATTAAGAAAAGAGAAAACAAAAGAACAGAAGAGAAAAAGGCCTCGATGCTTTATAAAGGATTGGATTCTCTCCGAAGTAGGATTCTAGATCGGAAATTCCAACAAGGATCCTTTTCCTCTTATCTCTATCTATCTATCGGTCGGTCCGTCTATGTATCTATTTATTCATCTCTCTGTATGTCGGTTTATCTGTCTACCAATTTATCCAGCTATCTCTCTTTCCGCTTTTCTTCTTTTTGATTTTCTTTCTTCTCTCTTCTTCACCCCTCCCTCCAGTTTTACACGATCGCCTCCCTTACCCCCTTCTTTCCCTCCTTCCCTCCTCCCTTCCGCTTCTCCTTCGCCTCTCTCTTCCTCACTTCCCCTACTTCTGCCCTCCTTCCTCCTCCTCCTTCTCTACCTCTTTCGCTCTGAATTCATCCTTCCCTCCACCCTGCCTCCCTCCCTCACTTCCCTTCTTTCTACCCTCCTTCCTTCTCCTTCCTTTTCTGTCCTTTTCATCCCTTTCCACCAGCCTCTCTTCTTTTCCTTCGGCCCTCCTTTCTCCCTCCTTCTCTATCTCTTTCGCTCTGAAATTCATCCTTCCCTCCACCCTGCCTCCTCCCTCACTTCCCTTCTTCTACCCTCCTTCCTTTTCTGTCCTTTTCATCCCTTTCCACCCAGCCTCTCTTCCTCACTTCCCTTCCTTCGGCCCTCCTTCCCTCTCCCTCCTTCTCTGTCTCTTTCGCTCTGAAATTCATCCTTCCCTCCACCCTGCCTCCCTCCTTCACTTCCCTTCTTTCTACCCTCCTTCCTTCTCCTTCCTTCTCCTTCCTTTTCTGTCCTTTTCATCCCTTTCCACCAGCCTCTCTTCCTCACTTCCCTTCCTTCAGCCCTCCTTCCCTCTCCCTCCTTCTCTGTCTCTTTCGCTCTGAAATTCATCCTTCCCTCCACCCTGCCTCCCTCCCTCACTTCCCTCCTTCCTTCTCCTTCCTTCTCCTTCCTTTTCTGTCCTTTTCATCCCTTTCCACCCAGCCTCTCTTCCTCACTTCCCTTCCTTCGGCCCTCCTTCCCTCTCCCTCCTTCTCTGTCTCTTTCGCTCTCGTCCTGAAAGCATCGCTCACTCAGCCAGAATTTCATTAAGGCTATCAACTACCAGTAAAAGTTCAAATTGCAATATTTCAACTCCATTACTGTAAAATGTAGTTTTTCGACGACTAACATGAACTGCATTCATACCCTAGTCTGACGAACGCGCACATATACACACAGACACACCTACATACATACACGCACGGACGCACATACGGATAATCCTGCATACATATATGCATACATAAATATAACGTATGCACATACAGTACATACATATATACATACACTATAGACATAGACGAGGCAGACCTTGGGTTCTCTCTCTTCAAAGTCGTTTCTGTTTTGACTCTTCTTGGTTTTGACGTTTTCTCTCTTTCTTTATCTTTCTTATTTTTCTTTTTTATTATTGCTGTTGTTATTATTGTCGTAGTTGTTGTTATTGTCTCCTCTTTGTCGTAATTTTTTGAGTTTTTGAGTCTGTTTTCTTTTTTTTCTTTTAGATTCTTTGTTCTTCCTGTCTGACCTCTGTTGCTTCTCTTCTTCCTTCTCTTCCTTTTCCTCCTCCTCCTTCTCTTCCTTCCCTTCCTCGTAATTTTCATTTTCATTCTCCTACTTACCTTCTTCATTCTCTCACTCACCCTTCCTTCCTTCCGTTCATCCCCCTCCTTCCTCCCACCTTCCACCCTCCTCCCTTCCATCCATCCACGCTTCCTCTCACCTTCCATCCACCCTTCTCCCTCCACTCACTCCTTCCTTCCCCACCTCCCACCCACCTTCCTTCCTCCCACCATCCATCCCTCCACCTCCCATCCTTCCTTCCTTCCTTCCTTTCCTTCCCTCCTTCCATCCTTCCACCCTTCCCCACCTCCCTCCCAATCCTCCTTCCTCCTTCTCTCCTTCCTACCCCCACTATCCACCTTCCTTCCTCCCACCCACCCACCCACCCCTTCCTCCCATCCTTCCTTCCATCCATCCTTCCTTCCTTCCTTCCTTCCCTTCCACCAGCTAACACAGGAACCAAATGCAATTGATAGTGTATGTAAATCCTCTCTGACAACCTCAGGCCAGGGAATACCATTTAGCATAAGTTTTTTCCTACGGGTATTGAATGAGATTTGGCCAGATCGGGTAACATAGGAAAACCGGGAGGGAGAGGGACCACTTTCTCAGGGTATTACGAAGGGGAAAGAGGAAGGCGGAGAGAGAGAGAGAGAGGAGAGAGAAGGAGAGAGAGAGAGAGAGTAGAAGGTGAGAGGGGGAGGAGAGAAGAGAGAAGGAGAGAGAGAGGGGGAGAGAAGGTGAGAGAGGGAGAAGGTGAGAGAGGGGGGGAGGGAGCGGGGTGGGAGAAGAGAGAATGAGAGAGAGGGGGAGAGGTGGATAAGGAGAAGAGAGGAAGTGAGAGAGAGAGAGGAGAGAGGAGAGAAGGGAGAGGAGAGAGGGTAAGGGGAGTAAGGGGAAGAGAGGAGAGAGAGAGGGGGTGAGGAGAAGAGAGAGAGAGAGAGAGACGGGACTAGAAGAGAAAGTAAAAGAAAGTAAAAATAGAGAGAGGGAGTGGAGCACAAGGAGGAGAGAAGAGGAGGTAGACCAAGAAGAGGAGGGAGGAGGAGGAGGGGAGGCCGGGGGCGGGGGAGAAGAGGGGAAAAGAGAGGGGAGAGAAAGAGAGCGGTGGAGGAATCTTGATGCTCTTTTTTTTTTTTTCTTTTTTTTGAGGGGGGCGGGGGGGGAGGGGGGAGGAGCAGGCGGAGGAAGAAAGGGAAGAAGGGAAAGGGATTTTTCGTATTTTAAGGAGGAGGAAGATGGGGCATTCTGCAGCCTGGAGTTCGTTTTGCTTGTCACTGTTATCGTTGTTATCATATTATATTGTCATAGGTATTCTCTTTTCCTTTTTTTTTTTTTTTTTTTGTTGTTGTTGTTGTTGTTTTGTTTTGTTTGTTTTTACGTCTCGTTTTTAGTTTGTCTGTTTTTTCTGTTTGTTTTTCGTCTTGCTTTTAGTTTGTTTGTTTGTTTGTTTTTTGTTTTTTCCCTATTTCTTCAGTTCCTTCTTATCCTTTCCCTCCTCCTTTCCTTCTCGAATCTTATCTCTTCCATTACTTCCCCTCGTCTCCTCTTGATATTCCTTTATTCCATCTTTATCTTTGTCTCCTTCTCCCCTTCTTCTTCGACTCCTTTTCTTTTTCCTTTTCTTCCCTCTTCTTCTTCTCTGTCTATTTTAATTCTTATCCCTTCTTTTTCTTCTCCTTCTCCCCTTTCTCTTCATTTCTATCTCATTCTCTTACTCTTCTACCTTCTCTTCTTATTCTCTCTTTATCGAATTACCCTTCCTCCTTCTCCTCTATCTTCTGTTTCTTCTTCCTCTCTCCTTTTCTTCTTCTTTCTTCGTTTTCATCTTCATCTTTTTCTTCTTCTTCTTTCTCCCCTCTTCCACCACCACCACCTTCTCTTCCTCCTTCCTCCCTCCTCCTCTCCTCCTCCTCCTCCTCCTCCTTCTTCTTCTTCTTCTTCTTCTTCTTCTTCTTCTTCTTTCTTCTTCTTTCTTCTTCTTCTTCTTCTTCTTCTCTTCTTCTCCTTCCTCCTCTCCTCCTCCTCCTCCTCCTCCTCCTCCTTCTCCCCTCCACTCTACCTCCTTCCCCTCCTCCCCTTCCTCCTCTCCATCTCTTTATCTAATTCCTCCCTCCTCTCCCGACCGCAGGGATATTTATGTACGAATTTGCCATATCCTTTTTTTCCCCCTTTTTAATCCTACCTCCGCCCTCGGCCATTGGGCTTGGCGTCCCCTCCCCGTCTACATCCGCATGCATGGGATTCACCATACGCGAACGATGCACAAATATGAATGCTTGATTCGCATACCTAAAAAGAAAAAAAGAAAACGGGATCGATCACAGCGCCGACTAGCGGTCAACTGCGAAACTAGATAATCAGATGTAAAAATTGATAATGAGAATGATGGATATAGATAATGAGAATAATGGAAATAGATAATGAGAATAAAAAGAGATAGATAATGATAATAAAAGAAAAAAAGGAGGTATGATCTATCTCTTGAAAATGGTTATGATTTTCTGATTTCTGTTGATTTATCTGTAAATATATACTTAGTTTCTACAGATTCAGGTTTTCATTTTTTTCTCTCTCTTTCGCTATTTTTTCCATCCAACAGAGAAATAAATAAGTAAATAAATAAATAGATAAATAACCAAAAACACCCTCTATGTACCTTTAAATCCATCCAAATCCATTTATTAATACCGGTGTCAAAACGCCATCAAAACTGATCATTTGAGAGAGCATCAATATAAAAATCTATATATATATAAAAGCACGGTCACACAATGGTTTAATACCCAAATCGAGAGAGAGAGAGAGAGAGAGAGAGAGAGAGAGAGAGAGAGAGAGAGAGAGAGAGAGAGAGAGAGAGAGAGAGACAGAGACAGAGAGAGAGAGAGAGAGAAAATGGAACTCCCCCCACCAAAAAAAAAAAAAAAAAAAAAAAAAATCTTAAAAAAAAAAAAAAAAAAAAAAGAGTTAAAACACGAACAAAAAATACATATATCGATAGACCCAAAAACGTTAATGGATTGGAGGGGAGTGAAAAATTTGCCCTAACACAGGAGCTGAGGGCATGACTTTTGAAGACCGATGTGATATCATAGGTGATTTGGTTCAGCGGCCAGACCCGAATATCGAGTGAATTTTTATGTGCATACCACGCCTCGCTCTGTCCATTCCTCTCCTCTCCTCTTCGCTTGATCTCTGTTCCTCTCTCTGCGTTTCTCTCTTTCTCTCTCTCTCTTTGTCTTTGTCTTTCTCTCTCTCTTCTCTCTCTTTTTTTTTTCTCTGTCTGTCTCTCTCTTTCTCTCTCTCTCTCTCTCTCTCTCTCTCTCTTCTCTTCTCTCTCTCTCTCTCTCTCTCTCTCTCTCTCTCTCTCTCTCTCTCTCTCTCTCTCTACGTCTGTGGTCGCTCCTTCTTTTCTCTTTTTCTCTCTCTCACACTCGCTCTCTCTCTCCTCTCTCTCTCTCTCTCTCTCTCTCTCTCTCTCTCTCTCTCTCTCTCTCTCTCTCTCTCTCTCTCTCTCTCTCTCTCTCTCTTCTCTCCCCCCTTCTCTCTCTCTCTTTCTCATTCTCTCTCTCTCTATCATTCTCTCTCACGGTGTGTGTGTGTGTTTGTTTCTCTACACCTGTCTGCCTGCCTCTCTATCTGTCTGCTTGTCTGTCAGTCTTTCTCTCTCTCTTCTCTTCATATTCTGATCCATTTCTCTACTTTGTCATTTCGTCATCATTCTTATTCCTTTCATTTTCCGTTATTTCTATTCTTCTCTCTCTTCTCTCCTCCTTCAACATTCTTCTTCTTCTCCTTCGTCGTCCTTCTCACATTCCTCCTCTTCTTCTTCTTCCTATTTTCCTTCTTCCCCTTTCAACTTCCTTCTTCTTCTTCTTCCTATTTCCTTCTTTCCCCTTTTCAACTTCCTTCTTATTCTCCCTCTTCCCCTTTCAACTTCCTCCTTCTTCTTCCTCTTCTTCTTCTTCCTATTCTCCCTTTTCCCCTTTCAACTTCCTCCTTCTTCCTCTTCTTCTTCCTATTCTCCCTTTTCCCTTTCAACTTCCTTTCTTCTTCCTCTTCTTCTTCCTATTCTCCCTTCTTCCCTTCAACTACCTCTTCTTCCTCTTCTTCTTCCTTAATCTTCTTCTTCCTCTTCTTCTCCTATTCTCCCTTTCCCCTTTCAACTTCCTCCTTCTTCTTCCTATTCTCCCTTTTCCCCTTTCAACTACCTCCTTCTTCTTCCTCTTCTTCTTCTTCCTATTCTCCCTTTTCCCTTCGAACTTCCTTCTTCTTCTTCCTATTCTCCCTTTCCCCTTCTCCTCCTTCATTCTTCTTCTTCTTCCTATTCTCCCTTTTCCCCTTCGAACTTCCTTCTTCTTCTTCCTATTCTCCCTTTCCCCTTTCAACTACCTCCTCCTCCTTCTTCTTCTTCTTCTTCCTTTTCCCTTTTCCCCTTCAACTTCCTTCTTCTTCTTCTTCTTCTTCTTCCTTTCCTTCCTCTCTCGTTCCCTCCCCCTTCGCGTCCCCTTCTCTCTCCCTCAAAAGCCCGCGCGCACCTGGGGAACACCGGATGTATTTGTTAATTGTATTTTGTATTTTTGTCGCTGTAATTGTTATTCGCGTCTCTTAGAAGTTGTCGAGAAGAGGAGAGAGAGAGAGAGAGAGAGAGAAAGAGAGAGAGGGAGAGGGAGGGAGGAGGGAGGGAGAGAGAGGAGAGGAGAGAAAGAGGTGGTGTGAGAGGGAGAGGGGAGAGGGAGGAGGGAGGAGAGAAGGAGGGAGAGAGGGAGAGGAGGAGGAGGAGAGGTAAAAGGGTGTGTGTGAGAGAGAGAAAGGGGGGAGAGAGGGAAGGAGTGGAGAGAGGGAAGGGGTGGGAGAGAGGGAGGAGGGGAGGAGGGAGGGAAGGGAGGAGGAGGGGGAGAAGAGAGGGATGTGTGAGAGAGGGAGAAGAGAAAAAGGGAGGGAGAGAGGAGAGAGAGGGGGGGGAGAGAGAGAGAGAGAGAGAGAAGGGTGTGTGTGAGAGGAGAAAGAGAAAAAGGGGGAGGGAGAGAGGGAGAGAAGGAGGGAGGGAGAGAGGGAGAGTGAAGGAGGAGAAAGAGAGAGAGAGGCAGAGATCGAGAGAGAAAGAAAGAGAGAAAGAGAGCGGCAGACAAACAGAGAGACAGAGAGAGAGAAGAGAAAGAAAAGGAATGAGAGAAAAAACAGATAAACAGTCAAACATGCACATATATACCAACATGCACACACACCCAAACAATCACAAAGATAAAAGATACAAAATTTGCACCGATTTTTTTTTTTTTTTTTTTTCACTTTCCCGCATAGCAGAAGTGTGAATACAAACGAATTCAGGCACGTTCGTTCGTCACGGGAAAAAAATAGATAAAAAACTGAGTGAAAACGTTGAACCAGCACATAAATCCGGGTTAACATGTAACCCTTTTCCTGCATTTCATTTTACTTTTTTTTCCATTTCCATGTTGATCCTGTATAGCTTTATAACTTTACATAAAATTTTCCCAAAACGGCGTCACTATATACATTTTTTTCATCTCATGGTAAAACAAAAACAAAAAAGTTCGACCTTCGACTTTCACCCCCTCATCCGGTGTTCAGAGCGGCAAACCGTCGACTTCCATTCCTTTTTGAATTATGGAATTGTATGTTCAACTCTATCACCGTTAACCATCTCATTATTATGATCATAATTTTCACTGTCAACGAGGTAGTAGCACATAAATTTTACGAGCAAAGAAACCATTTGAACTGCCTGCAATTGAAACCATTTGAACTGACTGCAATCATAAAAAGGCTTTTTTGTTGATAAAAGTTCCCTATGTCGCCAAGTTGCAGACGAGATTGAATAGAGATTTCCATAAAAGAAAATACTATCATTATTGCTAACAAGAACTGTGATAGTACAGGCAGTAATCAGTGTAGCTATCATCAAATCTATCATGATCCTTAACCACTGTTATCATTATCACCATAATTGACATTTACCTCATCACAATCATTACAATAATTGTCATAGATATTCATACAACCGCTGTGAACTTAATGGCATCACTTACACTAATGGTATTGTATTATTAATAGTTAAAATTACGCTCAAAACTAGCAATACAATATTAGCGTTTTCTCTAGTACTGTCACCATTAGTTCCAGCTGCACTTGTTATTGTAAAGCGGTCTTGAGGTTTGTGATAATGAGAGAAATAATATCTGCCTTTAAACCCTATTTCTGAATTAATATCCTTATCATACATTGTTATTACGTGGTATTAACATCCTCTATATCATTACTTTTTTATAATTACTTTTTTATATATATTCTTATTATCATTAATGGCAACTATTATTGCTATTATATTATCTAGGATCTTTACTTGCATCATTAATACTATCATCATTACTGTCATTAACAATATTGGTGTTAGGATAATAATGATAACAATAATAACAGATAGTGATGGAATCTAATTATAATAATAATAGTAATGATAATAACGGTAATGATAATTACTATTATTCTTTTATTATCCTTATGCTTGCTTTCATGTTATTATGATCATGAATATAACTGTGATAATAATAAAAAATGATGAAAGTAATAATGATAACGATGATAATAACAATAATAATAGTGCTAATGATAATGACAACAATAATGAAGAATGGTTAGGATAAGAATAATGATAATAATAGTGCTAATGATAATGATAGTCATAATGATAGTAATGATAATAATGATATTTGCAACAACAACAGTAATAATAATAATAGTAATAGTGATAACAAGGATAATGATGAAAATGATGATAATGATAATAATGATAATAATAATAATGATAATGAGAATAATATCAATAATAAGAATAAAGATAATTATAATATTGATGATAATAGTAATGATAATGGGAACAATAATAATAATAATAATAATAATAATAACAATAATAATAATGATGATAATAGTATTAACAGTAGTAATATTATAATCATTATCATTATAATGATCATTTTCATTATCAACATTATTACTCTTATTATTGTTGTTGACATTATCATTATCAAATTATTTTCATCATTATTATTACTATCATTATTATTATTATATTTGTTATTATCATCATTATTCTTACTATTATTGTGGTTATTTTTATCATTATTACCATTATCATTATCATCATCTTTAACATAATTGTTATGACCATCAATAGCTGTATTGTAATTAAGATGATAATGATAATGATTATCATAATAATAGTAATATCAATATCACTGACAACAACAATAACAATCATAATGATAATGTTTATGATAGTAAGAATGATGATAATGATAATAGTGATTATATAAATAACAATAACATTTATAGTACTGATATCAATGACAGTAGTAAATATTATTTCATTATCATTGTTATTGTTATCAATAAAAAAGAAAATATATTATCGTTTATTATTGTTACTATCACTATTCCCACTATATCATAATACTTATATATCATTATTGATATTTTATCATCATTATCATTATTATCATTACTGTTATTTTCACTGTCATCATTATCGTTATTTCATTATATGATTTTATTATCAATATCATTCAATCATCTTCATTATTATTATTACCATTATTATTGTTCTTGTTATTATTATTATCATCATCATCATCATAAAAATCATTATCATCATCGTAATCATTATTATCCTTATCATCATTATTGCCATTATTACTATCATAAAAATCATTATCATCATCATTATCACCATTGCAATCATTGTTATCATTATTGTAATTGTTATCAAAAAATTATTATCATTAAAATGATAATGATTTTATCGTTATCATTACTATTATCATCATTATCATTATCATCTTTGTTATAATCATTATTATCATTATCATTATTGCTATTGTTATCATCATTATTATTATTATTATCATTATTTTATTATTATCAATATTATCATTATCATTATCTTTATTGTTATTGTTATTATTGAAACCCATTATCCTTATCATTATGAATATTATTGTTTTAATCATCAAAGTAAGTACCATTATTATCATGATTATCATTATCATTCATTTTATCATTGTTAATTACAATTGTCATTATTATCATAATACTCATGATTATCATTATTTTCATTCTCATTATTAGCATCGTTATTATTATCACCATCATCATTGTTATCATTATCATTATTTATTTTGTTGTTGTTATTATCATTATTGTTATCATTATCATAACCATTATCACTATTATCACTAATTTCATCGTTATTATTCTTATTGTCGTTAAAGTTATCATTATTATCATTATAATTGTCATCTTTGTTGTTATTGTCGTTATAGTTATTATTGATGTTATTATCACTAACATCATTGATGTAGGTGTCAATATCATTAAAATTATCATTATTATTATTATCATTATCTTTATTATCATGTCTATTATTACTACTTTCATCATTATCATTGTTAGTATTATCATTGCTATTCCTTTTTCCCTTATCATCATCGTTATTATCATCATCATTATCATTATCATCAATATAAATGCCATTATCGTTGCTTTATCATTATACAATTACTATCATTCATTACTATCATAACAATTTCATTTCATGCTCATAATTATACCTCGACCATCATTACCATCATCATATAAGTGCTACGTTCTTGTTATTTATTTTCTTTGTCATCTCCGTTAGCATCACGGGGGAATGGAAGTAATTTATCGCGTGTTCTTGTATTATTTCTTATTTATAATCTTTATTTGTCTGTTTGTTTTGTTTCCTTCTATACAATTTATCATATATTCTTGTTTTCTGTGTATTTATCTATTTATTCATTTTTATTTAAACCTTTTTTTATCATTATTCACCTATGCATATGTATATATATATATATATATATAATATATATATAATATATCTATATATATAATATATAATTATATATATGGGTATGTGTATGTTATATGTATATATATATATATATATATATATATATATATATATATATATATATATATATATAATATATATATATATTATATACTATATATATTGTATATGTTACTGTAATATATATATATTATAATATATATATATATATATATATAATGTATGTAATTATATATATATTATATATATATATATATTTATATATATATATATATTATATTGTATCTTTTTCTTTTTTTTTTTTTCTTATTTTTCTTTTCTTTTCTTTTGTCTTTCTTTTTTTCTTTCTTTTCTTTTTTTCCTTTTCCCTTATCCTTTTTTTTTTTTTTTTTTTTTTTCTTAAATTTTGAGACAGAGTTTCAATAAATGAGCAAGTGTTTTGCGTTCGAGCTTTTTTCTTCTTCTTCTTCTTCTTTTTTCTTTTCTTTTTTTTCTTATTTGTGAAGAGAAGTAAATGAGCAGATTTTGGGGTTGATTTTTTGGTTTATCTCCTTTTTTCATTCCCTTTTTTCATTTTGTGAAGAGACGTAAATGAGCAGATTTTGGGAGTAGATTAACGGAGAAAGATAATCTGAGAAAGATCCTTGAACTGATACATTTAACTAAAGGACGGATATAAAGGATAATAATAATAATAATGAT
>NW_020870254.1:30000-35000 GCF_003789085.1 Penaeus vannamei | reverse complement strand
CCCTTCACCCCTCCCCCTCCCTTTCACCCCCCTTTCACCCCCCCCTTTAACCACTCCCCCTTCCCCTTCTCTCCCTCCTTTCACCCCTCCCCCTCCCCCCTCCCTCCCCTTCTCCCCTTCTCCCCCCTCCCCCTTTACCCCTCCCCCCTCCCCTTTTCGCCCCTTGACCACCGCGAGACGTTGATATGAAACGCATTTGACGCGAGAGTCTGACGCAAAACCCTTAGCAGATCTTTTCTACGCCCCCCCTCCCCCTCCCCTTCCATACCCCCCCCCTTTCCCCTCCTTCCCTCCACCCATCCACCCATTCTCTCTCCCTTCCCCGCCTCCCAAACCCGGCCTAACTCCCCCTCTTCATGCCTCCCCTACTATCTCCACCTCCCCCTCCCTCTCCCTAGCTTATAAATCCTCTCTTCCCCCACCCTAAAAGCTCCCTTATCCCCCCTCCTCTTCTTCTCCCTTCTCCATCTTTCTCTCTTCCTCTTCACCCCCTCCCATCCCCATTTTTCTCTCAACACCCCATTTTATCATCTGTGTTCCCTTCTCCCTTTCCCTTCTCAGATCTTTCCCTCAACACCGCTTCTATACTAACACCCTTCCCCCCCTCCCCTTCGACTTCACCCCCACCACCCACCATCAGCTTCACACCCCTAACCCCCATCACCCTTCACTCCCACCCCAACCCCCGCACCATCAGCAGACACGTAACCCCACACCCCCACCACCTATCACCCCCTCCACCCCCCACCATCAGCTTCACACCCCTAACCCCATCACCCTTCACCCCCAACCTAACCCCCGCACCATCAGACACGTAACCCCACACCCCCACCACCCATCACCCCTCCACCCCCCACCATCAGCTGACACGTAGCCCCCCACCACCCACACCCCACACCCCCCACCATCAGCTTCACACCCCCACCCCCACACACCTACTACCCTTCACCCCCCAACCCCCCCACCATCAGCAGACACGTAACCCCACACACCCACCACCCATCACCCCCTCCACCACCTTTCACCCCCCGATCCCCCACCATCAGCTTTCATCCCCACCCCCACCCCCACCACCTTTCACCCCCTCCAGCCTCCACCACCCTTCACCCCCCGACCCCACCACCATCAGCTTCACCCCCTTCCCCCACACCCACCACCTTTCACCCCCCCCGATCCGCCGACCCCACCACCATCAGCTTCACTCCCCACCCCCACACCCCCACCACCTTTCACCCCCCCCCTTCATCCCCCAACCCCACCACCATCAGCTTCACACCCCCACCCACCCCCACATCCCACCACCTTTCACCCCCCCGATCCCCCCCCACCACCATCAGCTTCACACCCCCCACCCCCACACCCCCACCACCTTTCACCCCCCCCCTTTCATCCCCCGACCCCACCACCATCATCTTCACACCCCCACCCCAACCCCTTCATCCCCCAACCCCACCACCATCAGCTTCACTCCCACCCCACCCCCACCACCCTTCACACCCCCACCATCAACTGACACGTACCCCCCCTCCTTCACCCCCCGGCTGACACGTACCCACCCCCCCTCCCTTCACCCCCCCCCTCGGCTGACACGTAATCCCCTCCCGCTCCTGACTGGAATCCCACAAACACCAAGCTAATCCAGTCTCGCCTCAGGAGTAATCCACTCCCTGGCTGACGTTCGGGACTGTGTGCGTGTGTGTGCGTGTGTGTGTGTGTGTGTGTGTGCGTGTGTGCGTGTGTGTGTGAGGGGGGTGCGGGTGTGTGTGCGTGTGTGTGTGAGGGGGGGTGCGGGTGTGTGCGTGTGTGTGTGGGTTGTGGTGTGTGTGTGCGTGCGTGTGTGTGTGTGGGGGGGGGGTGGTGCGTGTGTGTGTGTGCGTGTGTGTGTGGGTTGTGTGTGTGTGTGTGTGTGTGTGCGAGTGTGTGTGTGTGGGGGGGGGGGTGCGGTATGTGTGTGTGTACGGGTGTGTGTGTGCGTGTGTGTGTGTGTGTACGGGTGTGTGTGTGCGTGTGTGTGTGTGCGTTGTTTTTGTGTGTGTGTGCGTGTGTGTGTGTGTGTGTGTGTGAGGGTGTTGTGTGTGTGTGTGTGTGTGCGTGTGTGCGGGTGTGTGCGGGTGTGTGTGTGTGTGTGTGTGTGTGTGCGGGTGTGTGTGTGTGTGTCATTATTATTATTATTATCATTATTATTATTATTATCATTATTATTATTATTATTATTACTATTATTATTATCATTATCATCATCATCATCATCATTATAGTTATTGTTATTGTTTTTTTTTCATTTTCATCATTATTATCATCATAATTATTATAATCATTATCATTTATTTCATTATCATCATTACCATTTTTATTGTTATTATTAGTTTCATCATTATCATTATCATCACCATCAAACTACATCATTATCATCATCATTATTCATTATTATCATTATTATTATTATTATTATTATTATTATTATATTATTATCATTATTACTATTATTATTATCATTATTATTATTATTATTATCATTATTATTATTATTATTATCATTATTATTATTATCATCATTATTATCATTTATTATCATTATCATTATTATCATTAGTAGTAGTAGTAGTAGAGTAGTAGTATCATTATTATTATTTGTTTCATCGTTATCATTATTATCACCATCAACTACATTATCATTATTATTATGATCATTACTATTATCATTTTTGTAACTTTCAATACTATTACTATTACTATTGTAATTACCATTTTTATTATTACAATGATTATTTTTATCATTATTATTGTTATCATTATCATCACCATCATCACTCTTGTAAATACTATAATCATGATCATTATTATTATCCTTTTTATCATTATTGTCATTACTATCATTTTTACTGTTAACATCATTATTGCTATTACTATTATTATCATCATTATTGTTATCGCCATTATTATTTTTATTATTATTATAGTTATCATTATTGTTCTCATTATCATTATCATGATTACCATTAATATCATTAGTAGTAGTAGTAGCATTATCATTATTATCACCATTATTCATATTCATCATCATCCGTTTTGTTATTATCATTATTATCATCATTAGTATTATCATTATCATCTTCATCATTTTCATCATCTTCATCAACATTATTACTATTATTATCATTATTATTATTGTTATCATTATTATTGTTATTATCATCATAATCAACATCATCATTATCATTATTATTACTATTGTTACTATTATTATTTGTTATCATTTATATTATCATTGTTATTATCATAATTATTATTGCTAATATCATTATCATTACCATTACCATTATCACCATCTTCATTGTAATACTTTTATTATCATTTAGAATATTGTTATCATTATTAACATCAATATAATTGTTATTACTATTACTATTATTATTTTCATTTCTATTATTATCATTATTAGTATTAGTATTTCCAATATTATTTGTACTATTATCATTATCATTGAAATTATTATTATTGTTATTATCATCATTATCAGTATTATCCTTATTATCATCATTATCAATGTTATTATTATTATCATTATCATCATCATCATTATTGTTGTTATAATAATCATTATTATCACAATTTTTACTGTTATTATCATCCATGTTTTTATCATTATTGTTGTAGTTTTATTGTAGCTATCATTATCTGCCATCCTTATTATTCCATAATCATAAATTCTTATCATTATCATTATCATTATTATTACTAATATTACTATTATCACTATTATCATCATTTTTATCATCAACGTTATTTATATTACTATTATTACCCTTATTGTCATTATCACTTTTATTTTCATCATCATTATTATCATAATTGTTATCATCATGATCATCATTATCATCACCATCATAATTGTTATCATTATTATTATCTTTACCATTATTATCATATTATTACTATTATCATTATCGCTCATATTATTATTGGTATCACATCATTATCATGACTGTTATTATTATTTCTATCATCATTATCATTAGTACCATCAGCATTATCGTCATCATTATCATCCCTATCATTGTTCTTATTACTTATCATAAGTGTCATTATATTCATTATATCGTTATCAATATTAGTACTGTTAATTATATCATTACTGCTATCAATGTCGGTTTATCATGTTTGTTATCACACACTTTTGTTATATTCATTGTTCATAATAACCGTAAACTTCTCCATTTCATAACCATTGTTGTATTTGTTATCATTAATATTATCATTTATCGATTATATTTGGTATTGCCAGAATTCCTTTCTGTATCTTGCTTTAATTCGTTGTGGTGGTTATCAATGTTGCTTGTGAAATCATTATTATCGTGCTGTTTTTTTTTCATTATTATTATTATCCTTATCATCATTGTTATCATAATAATAATTATTATTATTGTTATTATCATCCTTATCATTATTATTATCATTATTATCATTATTATCTTTTATCATTATCATTATCATTATTATCATTAATATCATTATTACATTGTTATCATTATTAACCTAATTATTATTACTAATATAATTATCAATAATATTACTAATATTCTTGTCATTATTATCATCATTATCATCAATTATTATCATCATTATCATCATCATCATTATCTTCATGATGGCTAGCTTGCCGTAAGCCCGAGACAACCCCCCCGACCCCCCCCCTCTTCTTGGCTCAACCCCCCCCCCTTCCCACCGTCATTATAAGCCTATAACCCGGGAAAGCGAAAAGAATATAAATTGTCGATCAAGCACAGCAATTTCATATCCATCATCACACACCCCGATAATTTCTTCAAAACCCTTGATTTTAATCATCCAAAGACAATACATCCCGCCATTGTTATTATGATTTTTGTCGCTCTCTCCTTTTTTGCAATTTATTACGAAGTGCGAGTGTCTAATGGCGGAATCCTTATGAAAACAGAAATTCTTGTTTAAATCGTTAATTAGCAAATATCTTCGACAAG
>NW_020870254.1:25000-27500 GCF_003789085.1 Penaeus vannamei | reverse complement strand
CTTCCTCCTTCCTGCTTCTCCTTCTCTTCCTCCTCCTTCCTTCTCCTTTCCTCTCCTCCTTTCCCTCCTCCTCTTCCTCCTCTTTCCTCCTCCCCTTCCTCTTCTCCTTCTCTTCCTTCCTCCTCCCCTCCTTCCTCTCCTTCTTCTATCTTTCCTCCCTTCCTCCTCTCCTTCTCCCTCCTCTTCCTCCTGTTTCCCTCCTCTCCTCTCCTTCTTCTTCCTCTTCCTCTCTCCTCTCTTCCTCCCTCCTCCTCCTGCTTCCCCTCCTCTTCCTCCTCCTCCTCCTCCTCCTCTCCTTCTTTCTTCCCTCTCCTGCTCCCCCCCCCTCTTCCTTCCTCTCCTCTCCTCCTGCTTCCCCTCCTCCCTCCTCCTCCTCCTCCTCCTCCCCCTCAAATCTAGGAAGATCT
The DNA here is from genome assembly GCF_003789085.1 of Penaeus vannamei. Taxonomy (NCBI): domain Eukaryota; kingdom Metazoa; phylum Arthropoda; class Malacostraca; order Decapoda; family Penaeidae; genus Penaeus; species Penaeus vannamei. Next base: position 27,093 of record NW_020870254.1, on the reverse strand, counting down.
TCCCCTGCCATTCTATATCTCGCTTATTGACGGCGAGTTGCGCTGGGACCTGACTGTGTGATGTTTGGTGTGACGGCTTGTAGCTGTTTGAATATCTTCGCTTCCAATCCTGTCACTTCCTTTCTTTTTTTCCCACTCTTCCCCTCCTTTTTTCTTTTATTTATTTATTTATAAGATGTTCACTCCCTCTCCTGCCGCTCCCGTTCTCCTACCCTCCCCCCCCCCAAAGGCGGCCACAATTGGGGGAACGGCGAATGGCAACGCCGTCCCGCCCAGAGGAGAGTTGTCAAGTGTCGATTTTTGAATAAACTATCGGCCACGAGGGAGTTGAGGGGAGATCGGGGAGCGGGGGAGGAGGGGGTGGGAGGAGCAGGGAGGGAGGGGGTAGATGGGAGGGAGGAGAGAAGTCGGCCAAGGAACATGCCCTTTCCTTGGCGTCTTCGTGAATATTCGATGTTCTTTTTTTATATTATATATAGAGAGAGATTCCGCCATTCTTCTTTCCCTTTCCTATTTGTTGGGCGCGCGCTCTCTCCCGCACTCTGACGCCCCCGAGGGAAAGGGGGAGGGGGGGGGAGGGGACAGAAGAGGTTACAAGGGAAGAAGAAGACGAAGAAGTCGGCCTCAGAACCGCTTGTCACGTCAAAGCGGTTCCACTCTTCACGTGCGGTGGGACAGTGGTATTGTAACCCCTTGGAATATTCATAAAGGGCGGGACTCCATGGTGTGATATTTAAGTCACCCGAACCGCCAGTCAGGGGGAGGGGGGCTATGGAGGAGGAGGAGGGGAGGGGGCTATGGGAGGAGAGCTTTGAGAGGAAGGGAGAGGATAAGGGGAGGGAGAGGGAGGAAGGAAGAGGCTGGGGGGGGAAGAGCTATGGGAGGAGGAGGGGAGAGGTGCGAGAGGGTAAGGGGAGGGAGAGGAAGAAGGAAGAGGCTAGGGTGGGAGGGGAAGAACTATGGAGGAGGAGGAGGGGGGAGGTTCGAGAGGGTAAGGGGAGGGAGAGGAGAAGGAAGAGGGGCTAAGGGGGGAGGGGAGAGCTATGGGAGGAGGAAGGAGGGGGAAAGAGGGGACAAGGGAGGGAGGGACGAAGGAAGGGAAGTCGTGCCTCAAGAGGTCCAGAGATCGCTTCCGCCTCGTCGAAGGAAGAAGAGGTCGCACTTGTTGTAATTTAGACCTCCCCCGAGTTTACGACCTGGCTCAGGAGAGGGGGAGAAAGGAGACGAAGGACTGTGGATAGATAGAGTAGACAGATAGAGCAGATAGAGTAGTCGACGTGATGTATCAGATAGATCAGATAGATATACCTATGTAGAGCGAATAAACTAACCATAGAGACGGAATAAAAAAGGGACACGTTTCGAATCCATCAAGCTCTCCTCATCAGCCTGAAATGATCAAGTCAATTATCCTTTCCAGGTTTTAATGCACCTGAAGATAAACTATTTTCGTTTGAACTGTCTCCTTTTTATTACTTTTCTATTATCTCATTTTATATATGAAATATTTTTTTCTCTCTTTTTTTGTTCACACATATACAGTTGAATCAATAGATCTATACGCTCCCATATCTTGACTAGATAACAATAAGCGAATATGAAAACGGAAAGAAAATGATTGAAAAAGGGATTAATAAAAAATAGATATATATATATATATATATATATATATATATATATATATATATATATATATATATATATATATATATGTATATATATATATACATATGAAAAAAATATATATATGAGCCGTATTCGTGTTGACAAACGTAGAAAATGTATGAATGAAACTGAATATTCAGAGATGTATTTGACCGGTTTCGAATATATCTTCGTTAGAAATACATGGTGTACTGTATACATAACCTTGATATACCCTTTAGGTCTCTTTTATTATCATGTTTTTATTTAGTTATATTTTCATAATTGCTGTTTTGTAAGTAATTGTCATTTCTGATGTTGCCATCACAATTATCATCATCATCCTCATAATCGTTATCATAATCAATGTAATTGTTTACAGAACAATCATTTTTGTCATTATTACACTTATTATCAATATCATAATTTTCATCACTGTTGATGCTGCT
>NW_020870254.1:0-12500 GCF_003789085.1 Penaeus vannamei | reverse complement strand
ATGTTTTTGCTAATGGGTATTTCCGTTTAAAAAGATGCGAACATAGGTGGAGGTTCACGTATATAACATGCATAAATATGTACTGTATGTGAGTGTTAGGTGTGTCCGTGTGTGTGTGTGTGTGTGTGTGTGTGGTGTGTGTGTGTGTGTGTGTGTGTGTGTGTGTGTGTGTGTGTGTGTGTGTGTGTGTGTGTGTGTGTGTGTGTGTGTGTGTGTGTGTGTGTGTGTGTGTGTGTAGTTGTGTAGTGTGTTGTGTGTGTGTGTGTGTGTGTGTGTGTTTGTTAGTGTGTCACAGTGTGTTTGTGTGTCTGTGTGTTAGTGAATGTGTGTGCGACAGTGTGGTTGTGTGTCTGTGTGTTTATGAAAGTGTGTATGTGCATGTGTGTATGAGTTTGTCTCCCCGTTTCTGTCTACACATGTGCATATGTGTCTGTACATGCACGTGGCTGTATTTCCAACCTTCAAAGGTACTTGTAGCTCCACAGTAAAATTTACTTGGCCCTTCGCTAAAAGTAAAAGCAAGATAAAACCCAGTTCAGCTGTATATATGAAACATGTGTAGCTTCAAACTTTATTTAGATCTTAATAGAATTTGTGAGAAGGAAAAAGAGAGCGAAAGAGATAGATAGCAATAAACTGTTCTGGCTTTAACATTCCGAAGAAAATAACGATTACAAAGAGATAAAAATAAGGAAGAAGAAAGGTGGAAAGCAAAGAAATTAAAGCTGGGGGGGGGGTGGAATAATATATTAAGAGAAATAAGAATGGAAGAAAAAGAAATTTTCTTCAGTATAAAACACGTAGAAAATGTATATTTGTGAAATGTTGTGTGCGATCTAGCGGAGGAGAAAGAAACGAGAAAATTAACTTTTTTTTTCCTAAATCCCTGTTATTTCTTTCTTTCTTTCTTTCTCCTTTCTCTTCCTCCTCCTCCTCTTCTTTCTCCCTTTTTCTCCCCGTCCTCTGCTTCGTCGTCCCTCCTCTTTTCCTTCGTGTTACTCTCCTTTCTGTTGCTGTTCTTTTTTTCTTGCTTTTCGTTTTCTTCTTATCCTTATCCTTATTAATCATTTTTATTATCACATTCTTCCTCATTTTCTTCTTCATTTCACTCCTCCTTCTTCTTCCTCTCTTCTCCTTTTTTATTTTTACTCTTCATCTCCTTCTCCTCCTCTTCTCCCCTCCTCGTCTTCTTCCTCCTCTTCCTCTCGTCTTTTTCCACTTCTTTCTCTCCTCCTTCTCCTCTTTCTCCTCCTCCTTTTTTTTTACTTCTTCCTCCTCCTCTTCCTCTTCCTCTTCCTCTTCCACTCTCCTCTTTTCCACTTCTTCTCTTCCTCTTCATTTTCCTCTTCCTCTTCTTCCTTTTTCCCACTTCTTCCTTCTCCTCCTCCTCTTCCTCTTCCTCCTCCTCCTCTTCTCCCACTTCTTCCTTCTCCTCCTCCTTCTGAATGTACCTTCTTATTGATAGTGATCTATTTTTACCAGGCTGCAGGTCGGCCATTGTGAGGGAAGCTGTAGAGCGTAATGACTAGTGCTCTAAAGACTGCGGGGTTAAGAGGTGTTCAGGAGAAGGGGGGGAGGGGGATAGGATAGTAGAAAGAAGGAGGAGGGGGAGGAGGAAAGCAGAAAACTCCCAAGAGGAATCTTTTCAATTTGAACCGCGCACCCTCGGCCTGAATGCTGCTAACCCCGCGCCCTCTGGAGGCCTGACTACACAATTAGTTCGGGTCATGCCGGGTTAGTTCTCAAACCTTCGTCCATTTCCTCCCGAGTGGCCAAATGAAAGGCCGGGATCATAAACGAGGTTTTTGAGAGAAACATTTCGGCAGTTTTAGATTTTCCCGGGCTTTATCGTGTTTAGCGCGCCGGGTTAGGGGGAGGAGGGAGTAACTTTGTTTACCCCCGCGGCCTCTGTGCCGGGATCACGCCGCGATATTACAACTACTCCTCGCCATTTCCCACGAACCTTTCAACTCCGCCTCAGAATATTCCGGAGTACGAAAAAGACTCCACAGAAATGCCCGAAATAGCGGGAAAAAACGCGAGTCAGCTAACCCTCGGGCGAATATCAGAGTCAAAACAGCGGGGTCGCAGCCGCCATTGCAGTGCTGTTGCCCCGTGAATGGCGAAGAAGACGAGAGGCTACGGAGATGTTAATGAGAATATAGAAAGGTTAATCTCCAATGTTTACCTCCTCCTTCGATGCCGGCGAGGGCGCGCGTGGTGGGGGGAGGGGGAGAGGGGGTATTCAACAACACTTAAAACTCGAGTGGTCTAGTGGAGGGGGGGGGAAGAGGGAGAGGGAGAGGGAGTGGAAGTGAGAGAGGGGGAGTGAGAGTGCAAGGAAAGGAGAGATGGAGAGAGTGAGAGGGAGAAAGAGAGAGAGTGTGTGTGTGAGAGCGACGGGAGGAAAGGAGTGAGAGTGAAAGGAAGGGAGAGGGGGAAGGAGAATAAAATAGAGACGGAGGGAGAGTGCGATGGGAGAGAAGGGGGAAGTAAGAAATAAGAGGAAACGAAAAGGGGATGAGAGAGATACAGGAGGTTAGAAAGAAAGTAAAAATAATAATAATAATAATATAGAATGAGTTAAAGAAGAGAAGAGACAGAGAGCAACACAGAATAAAAATAAAAAATGAAAGGAAGCTAGAGACAAAACGGAGAGCAGAAAAAGAGAATGAAGGAAAAACACAGAATATAATAAAAAATGAGAGGAGAGACAGAACGGAGCCGAAAAAGAGCAGAAAAAAGAGATGAAGGAAAATAAAAAAAGTATCTGAAAAAAAACACAAAAGGAAGAAACGAAAAGAGAAAAAGAGAGATGGAAAACATCAGAAAAGTGAGAGAGAAAAGACGAAAACAGCTACAGACAACGATGTATGATGCATGATGTACATAATAGATCAAGAGGACTTTACTTACTAAGACAAACATGACCTATACTTAGGTCTTAAACGCAGCCGAACGTATTTTCCTTTTTATTATGAATTCGTTTTGTTCCCGATATTTCTTGTCGTCATATTTTTCATACGGTTATTTTTTTTTTTTTCATTATGATTTATCGGTTTTAGCATAGTGTTCTCATTTATTTGACGTTCATAATTTTACAATATTCACTTCACAATTAGTTCACAATTCATTTCATAGAAAAACCTGTCAAACCATTTCCAGATATAAATTTGTTTATGTAGAGTATTATCATCACTGACACCATCAAATCATCATCGTCATCATCATCATCATCATCATTTAAACCAGTGGTTCCTAACCCCATGGTCGCCACCCAAATGAGGATCACCAGGCTTGTTTGAGGGTAGTCAGAGGGTCTTAAAAGAAGAAAATATAATCAATAGCTGGATATATTAGTAAAGGTTAATATTTTTTTATTAACACTTGTTTATTGAAATTTAATGTACTGGTAATATAAACCTATAAAAGTATAGGATAACGTAATCTAATGTATATCTGTATAACTACTATGGAAATGGTTGCATATATTACTACATGTTTATATATTTAGGGGTCGTTAGCCCAGGCTGAGACTGTCTTTAGGGTCGTACCCAAAATAGTATGGGATACATTGATTTAAACACTGGTAAAATCACCAAACGGCTACTCTTTTACTACATGTACAGTGAAATTATAATTTAATCTGAAACAGCGACTGAATCCATCCATTCACAAACAGCTATATCGTTACTGAGTTAAATTGTCTTAATCCTAGTACCCCCCCCCCTCCGTGACTCCACTCTCTCCCCTCTCTCTCTCTCCCCTCTCCTCTCTTTCCCTCTCCCTCACTCTCCTCTCTCCCTCTCTCTCCCTCTCCCTCTCTCTCCCTCTCCCCCACTCACCCTCTATCTTCCACTCTTTCTCTCCCCCTCTCTCCGACTCTCTCCCTCTCTCCCTCTCTCTCCCTCCCTCTCCCATTCTCCTCTCTCTCCTCTCTTCCCTCTCCCCTCTCCCCTCTCCCTCTCCCCTCTTCCCCAACCCACGCACTCGGGCCCTGGTTCAATCAGTGACTGAAATGCTATTACCATTAATCTCTCGATACCCAAATGTTATCGCTAGTTGGTGAGAGTGGGCAACGTGAAGGCAGAGAGAGAGAGAGAGAGAGAGAGAGAGAGAGAGAGAGAGAGAGAGAGAGAGAGAGAGAGAGAGAGAGAGAGAGAGAGAGAGAGAGAGAGAGAGAGAGAGAGTGAGACAGAGAGAGGGAGAGAGAGAGAGAGAAAGGGGGAAGGGAAGGAAGAAGAGAGGAAATTAGAGGAAGAAAAGGAGGGGAGGGAAAAAGAGCCAGAAAGGGGGAGGGAGAGAGAAGGGGAAAGAAGAGAGAGAGGAACGTAAAGATTTGCGAGAGAGAAAGACACGTAAAATATATATACGACAGAGAGAAGCAAGAGACAGAAAGGAGATGAGATAGCGAAGATCAAACTGAAAATTTATGAAAAGAAGAAAAAAGAGAAAGGAAAAGGAATTTTCTCAATAATTCTCCCAAAAATAGACAGACACACAAGCATACACATAGACCCAAACAGACATAGTATAAAAACCACACACACACACACAACACACGTACACACACACACACACACACACACCACACACACACACACACAAACACACAAACACCCCCCCACACACACACAAACACAACACACAACACACACACACACACACAACACCCACACACACACACACACAAACACCCCCCCCACACACACACACACAAACACACACACACACACAAACACCCCCCCCCCAAACACACACACACAGCCAGTCTAAAATCAGAGGAAATCGCGAAAGGGAATCCAAAGTGCGGGATTTTCCCCTCAGTCTCCCCAAAAGTGCTTCTAGACGACCGTCACTTCACCTCCCTCGCATATATATATATATATATATATATATATATATATATATATATATATATATATATATATATATATATATATATATATATATATATATATGTCTGTCTGTCTGTGTGTTTATATACATGCAATGTATATTATAGATATAGATAAATATATATATCTATATATATATATATATATATATATATATATATATATATATATATATATATATATATATGCATATGTATGTGCATACATATATATAATATATATATATATAATATATATATACATATATATAGATATAGATATAGATATATAGATATATATATATACATACATACCTATACATATACATATACATACTCACACACATAATACATACATACATATACCTATATATATATATATACATAAACCTCCACAGAGTCCCCTCTCTTCCCCTTTCCCTTCTCCCTCCTCCATCTGGCTGCCTCTTCGCAAGCCATTGGTCTCGCCCTTATCTCGCGGCTCCGGACCCATCTCAGCAGCGCCTTTATCAGCTGGAGAAAAGAAGGAAGAGTAGAATGCACAGGAGGAAGGACGCAGGAGGAAGGACGCAGGGTAAGTGGAGGGGAGGGAGGGGAGGGGGGGCAGAAGAAAGGCGCAGGATAGGTGGGAGGTGGGAGGGGGAGGGGAGGGGGGGAGGATAGAGGGCGAAATCCTTCATTCTTGGAAGCGAAGGATGTTGCAAAGTTGTGACTGTGCGTTGGGGGGGAGAGGGGGGATTGGGTGAGGGGTGGGAGAGGGGGAGGGAGGGGGTGGGTGCGTTTCCTTACCTCTTTCTATTGATTTTTTTTTTTTTTTTTTTTTGTTCCGATATCTTTTTTATTTTGATTTTTCGTGTCTTTTCTCTTTTTTATTTCTGTCTCTCTCTTTTCTTTCACACTGTCTATCTCTACCTTTCTTTCTTTCTTCCGTTCTCTCTTATATGCATGTGACTGTCTTTTATTTTTCGTGTCTCCCTGCCTCTCTATCTATCTATCTGCCTATTTGTTTATCTGTATGTTTATTCATTTATCTATCCATCCATATATCTGCCTGTCTTCCTATCTGCATGTTTATATATCTACCTATCTATCTATCTAATTCATCTACCTATCTACCTATCTAGCTATCTATCCATCTCACACATCCATCCGCTCACCCCAGCCCCTCCCGCCCCCTCCCCGTGTTTATTCATCTTTCTATTTTTCTATTTTCTATCTCTCTATCTATCTTTCTATATTTCTCTATCTTCTATTTATCTATCTTTCTATCTATTTCTCTATCTATCTTTCTATCTATTTCTCTATCTATCTTTCTATCTATTTCTCTATCTATCTTTCTATTCTCTTTCTATCTTTCTATCTATTTCTCTATCGGTCTTTCTATTTCCCTATCTATCTTTCTATTTCTCTATCTTTCTATCTACCTACCTACCTACCTATCTATCTACCTATATATCTATCTACCTATCTATCTATCTATCCATCTCACACACCCATCCGCCCCCCCAGCCCCCTCCCCCCTCCACGTGTCCGTCTGTCTCTCTCTCAAGGAAACAAACATCTGCCTAACCTAAGTCTCATGACCCCGCTGTGTCTTCAATGGCATTTGCATATGAATACTCGCATATGAATTTCAGATCGTGTTGGAGGACAGGAGACTGATCGGTGTCTACTCCTATACCACAGAGTGCGTAAATATGTCAAAAGACGAAAAAAAGAATGTTTGAAAAAAGTGGTTTAATGATGAAGATAAACCATAGAAAACGGAGACGGACGGTTACGTTTCAATCATCTCGATTTTGACTTCGGCTTCTACTAAAAAAAAAAATATCAGTTTATTTAAGTAATCTGTCTCTTTTGCCATTCTTTATCACACGTATTATAGCCCTAAAATCATCCTAGATATGATCGTGACAGCCCAAAAAGGGAAAAAAATATTGGAAGTTATTGATATGCATTTCGTCAGGAAGTTTTCTCCGGGTCATTTAACGGCCTCCCGCTGCTGCCATCTGCCGGCCGACACGAGCTTTACTATCTTATCCCACAAACGGAAGTAAATCTCCATATATCGATTGGATATGTAAATGCGATGTGGTCGCGTTGGCTTAAGATAAACAAAGGGAGGATAAATAACCAACGTGAGTTTATTTTCATTTATTGCCCTGAAGTTTTATGTTTTTATGCTGTGAGGATAAATAATCCACGTGAGTCTATTTTTATTTATTGCTCTTCAGTTTTTTTGTTTTTATACCGTAACACTTATATTGTCTCTCCATTCTTTAGTCAACCAATTCTTCTCGTGGAAGGCTAGATCAGTAGCAACCCGAGGTATCATGGCGTCTGATTCTAAATTTGAAAAAAAAAACATAGGGTTTATTTTGATAACGTCACAAAGGTTACGGATGCTTAGTGAATATGGTCGATCATTTTAGTCTCTTCAGTTGTCAAAAAGGATGGAAAATGTTGATTTTAATGGTCATATTTTCATTGAACAATCATCAAAACAGACGCCATGACACCTCCTCGGGTTGCTACTGATCTAGCCTTCCCCATTTCTTCTCCATTTTATTCTTGATACAAGTTTTTGTTAATATTTATGATTATTAGCGCCATTAATTAACAATTTCTTCATTATTTCACATAATGATCAAAATTTTGTTTTTATACCTCTCATAATTACCATAATAGTTATTACTGATCGCTGTTATCACCGTTATTATCATTATACATATCACTATGATGATTATAATCTTTATCATCCTTATCGTTATCATCAATATTAGCATTAGTGTTAACAACATAGTTTATATTTAATTACTGTTGTCATTATTATCACTTTTACTTTTGTCATTATCGTTATCATTACCATCATTTTTATCATTATCATTACTATTATCATCATTATCGTCATCATTGTTATCAATTTTATTATCATTACTATTATCATCATTATCGTCATCATTGTTATCGTCAACGCTGTTATTATTATTATCATTATCATTATCCTTGTTCTTTTCACTATTCTCATCATTATCATAATAATGATTTGAAAAGAAATTCTAACAACTAGAATGTCTTTAGAAATAGTTATTAGAGAATCGTACTTGAATACAACTATTCCGGTTATCATATCATCAGATATCAAAACAGATCATTAAGACATTAACACCATTATTATCAGGCTGTGGATCACCACTCTGGAAAGGTTATTTTGGCAAAACAGCGTATTCCTGTGTAATATAGTGTTACGTGTATTTGACATAATGATTAGTCACATTTTCTACGTGATATTATGGTTATTAAGGACTTTTATGAAGGTGTCATGAGAATTAAATGTATTATAATTGCCTGGTGGAATGTATGATACTGTATCAGTGTAATGACACTGTTGCTGCTCGTGTTAATAATATTCATTATCTTTATTATCATAGAGGCTCTTCATTATCATCGTCAACGTGATTATCATCGTTATCTCTCCTCCCAGTTTCGCAAATATTATCATAATATCGTTAACGTCTTATTTGTTTTATTGTCACACTTTCCCCCGCCTGTTTTTTGGCAAATCTTAGCTTCCGGGTCTAGCTTTAGGCGTCGGGGGGGGGGGCAGGCTTTGTCGAATTTTAGGTTGTATTGTATACATACATACACACATACACGCACGCACACAGAGGCACGTGAGAGAGAGAGAGAGAGAGAGTGTGTGTGTGTGTGTGTGTGTGTGTGTGTGTGTACGTGTGCGAGAGAGAGAGAAAGAGAGACAGAGTGTGTGTGTGTGTGTGTGTGTGTGTGTGTGTGTGTGCGTGTGCGAGAGAGAGAGAAAGAGAGACAGTGTGTGTGTGTGTGTGTGTGTGTGTGTGTGTGTGTGTGTGTGTGTGTGTGTGTGTGTGTGTGTGTGTGTGTGTGTGTGTGTGTGTGCATCATCAAACACTGCCTATGCAATGATCATGATAACAATAGTATAAATAATAATCACAAGAAAAATAATATGTAGAAAAAGTAATAAAAAGAATAACTGTTGCCACCAAATGGCTTGAAATGCACCAAATCGGGCAGACCCAAAACAATAACTTTGGCACTAAAATGAATACTACAATATATCTATAGCACTGCACAGTTCTCTTTATATCCATCTGTATATTTGCGATTTCTGCATTTGTCTAACGCATTACCATCTCGATATATACATTACATTCAAATTAATTCTATCTTAATTGTTCTTCAGGTGTGTAGAAAGACTTAAAAGGACTATTAAGATATTTATATTACATTTTAAATTAATTAAAACCTAATTGTTCTTACAGACTCGCGCGCAAACGTAGTAAAGACAGGTGTGCAGAAAGCCTTAAAAGGACTATTAAGATATTTATTTATATTACATTTTAAATTAATTCTATCTTAATTGTTCTTACAGACTCACGCGCAAACGTAGTAAAGACAGGTGTGCAGAAAGCCTTAAAAGGACTATTAAGATATTTATATTACATTTTAAATTAATTCCAACCTAATTGTTCTTAACATACTCACGTGCAAACGTAGTAAAGACAGGTGTGCAGAAAGCCTTAAAAGGACTATTAAGATATTTATATTACATCTTAAATTAATTCCAACCTAATTGTTCTTACAGACTCACGCGCAAACGTAGTAAAGACAGGTGTGCAGAAAGCCTTAAAAGGACTATTAGCGATTTAGCAACAGGTGTCGGAGAGCGGAGGACAAACACAACCGGAAGAGCCTTATATGGAGCCAGGTAGGGGGCGCGCCGAGATCTGTCTGTGCCTTCGTCTCCTTCTCTCCTTCCTTTTCTTTTTATTTTATTGTTTCCTTCTCTTCTTCTTCTTCTTTTCTTTCTTTTTCGTTTTCTTCTCTTCTTCCATTCTTCCTTTCTTTTCTTTTTTCGTTTCTTTCTCTTCTTCCATTCTTCCTTTCTTTTCTTTTTCTTTCTTTCTCTCCTTCGTTTCCTCCTTCCTTTCTTTTTCGTTTCTTTCTCTTCCCATTCTCCTTCCTTTTCTTTTTCGTTTCTTTCTCTTCTTCCATTCTTCCTTCCTTTTCTTTTTCGTTTCTTTCTCTTCTTCCATTCCTCCTTCCTCTTCTTTTTTGTTTTCTTCTCTTCTTCCTTCCTTCCTTTCTTTTTCTTTCGTTTCCTTCTCTTCTTAGGTTCTTCCTTTCTTTTCTTTATCGTTTTCTTCTCTTCTTCTATTCCTCCTTCCTTTTCTCTTTCGTTTCCTTCTCTTCCTCCATTCTTCCTTCCTTTTCTTTTTTTCGTCTTTCTCTTCTTCTATTCCTCCTTTCTTTTACCTTTCGTTTCCTTCTCTTCTCCATTTCCTTCTCCTTCTCTTCCTCCTTCCTCCTTCTCTTTTCCTTTTCTTTTCCCTTCTTTTCCTTCCTCCATTCCTCCTTTCTTTTCCTTTCGTTTCCTTCTCTTCCTCCATTCCTCTGCCCTTCTTATATTTCTTCCCTGTTCTTATTTTTCCCTTTCTCATCTTTATTCATTCTTTCTCCTCTTCTCCCCTCGTTTGCCTTTTTCGGTTCTCTTTTCCTCCTCTCTATTCCCTCTTCCTCATTTCCCTTTTTCTCCTCTTATCTTCTTATCTTTCTCTCTTGCTCTTCTTCCCTTCCTTCCATTCTATTTCCACCTCCCTTCCTTCTGCTCCTTTCCTTTATCTTCTTTTGGCGTCTCTCCTCTCTTTCGCCCTCCCCTCCCTCGCCCTCTCCCTTTCCCCTCCCTTCTTCCCTTTCTTCATCCTTCCTCTTTTTCCCTCTTTCGTCCCCCCCCCTCTAATTTTCTTTCATCTCCCATATTCACTCTTTTTGTTTCCTCCACTCTCTCCCTTTTCTTTATTCTTCGCATTTCCCTCTTTCCTTCGCCTATCCCCCATTTCGCTTTCACCTCTTTCCATTTGTCGCTTGCAATTCTCTTCATTTCTTCTTTTTTGTTTATAATTTGTTTCCCTTTCAATCTTTTCTTTTCGCGTTCTCTTCTTTCTTTCATCGCTCTTTATCCTTATTCCTTTTTTTATCACTCCTCCCCATTCCCATCTTTCATCACTCCATTCCTTCCTTCTTTCATCACTCCTTATCTTTATTCCTTTTTATCACTTCATGCCTTCCTTCTTTCATCGCTCCTTATCCTTATTCCCTTTTTATCGGCTCCAGTCCATTCTTTCATCACTCCTTATCCTTATTCCCTTTTTATCACTCTTCTCCTTTATTCCCCTTTTAGCTCCCTCAGCCACTTCCCTCTTCCCATCACCCCCTCCTTCCTTTCCCTCTTTCATCGCCCTCCTCCCTTCCTCTCCCTCATTCCTTCATCCCTCTCCCCATTCTTACCCTTCATCAACCCCCTCCCCTTCCCCTCTTTCGTCGCCCCACCCCCCTTCCTCCGCCCTCTTTCGCCTCCTCCTCCTCTCCCTCCTCCCCTTTTCTCCACCCTCTTCCCCCTCTCCTCCCTTTCACCAACCCCCTCCAAACCCCCTCCCACCCCTTTCACCACCCCCTCCCCCCTCCCCTCTTTTCGTCGAACGGTCGTATAAATCATTCAATTATGTCGTCTCCATTGACACGACACATAGGATGGCTTTCTCTCCGCAATATTTAATAGTCAAACATCTAACATCGCTTCCTAACAGCATCAGTGTTTACCTATAATTCCGTTTCAATGGATCTAATACGGAGTGGGACGAGCCTCGGGGTGGGAGGGAGGGGCGGGGGTAGATGCGAGGGAGGCTAGGTTAGGCAAGGGGGAATGGGAAGGGAGCAGAGGAGGGGCAGGAAGGGATGGGAACGGAGGTATAGGATAGGCAGGGATAGGGAGGGAGAGGATGTGAAATAGAAAGACAGAAGAGAGAGAGGGAGAGAGAGAGAGAGAGCGGGTTTTTTTTTTTTAACTTCAGAATTGTTTTGCGTTCGTATCCCCTTCCCGCGCGCAGTTCGAATGATCGAATTCAGGCGGGAAAACATTCTGAAGGGAGGATGCATATATTATGTGCATGCTTACTTGTACACACGCATATGTAATGTACGAGAATTATTTATCTTCCTCTCGCTCTCTATCTGCCTGTCTGTCTGTCTGTCTATCTGCCTATTTATTTATACCTCTTCATATCTATGCATTTATATCTATATCGATATGGACATATACAAGTGCGAGTGTGTGTGTTTATGCATATATATACAAATATATATATATATATATATATATATATATATATATAATATATATATGTATATATATATATATATATATATATATATATATATATATATAACATATATAATAGATAGTATTTATATATACACATAACACATGTATGATATATATATATATATAATATATATATATATTATATATATATATATATATATGTATATATATATATGTGATATATATATATATATATATATATATATATAGTATATATATATGTGTGTGTGTGTGTGTGTGTGTGTGTGTGTGTGTGTGTGTGCGTATATACACATATATATATATATATATATATATATATATATATATATATATATATATATATATATATAAATATAATATATATATATATATATATATATATATATATAAATGTATATATATATATATATATATATATATATATATATATATATATATATA
>NW_020870253.1:35000-41000 GCF_003789085.1 Penaeus vannamei | reverse complement strand
ACCTGTCAGCAGCAAAGGACTTCACTAGAAAACTGCACAACTGGAGTAATCCTCACCGACACGCCAACCGACTCCTCTCCACAACTCTACTGCTCTAAGCGCAGTTGCGCTCTCCAACCACCTAGTTCACCACAACTCAGCACTCCTCAGACATCTGTCAGACCTGTCAGCCAATTCCGGCCACACTTCAAGGTGCTACCTCCGCAATGACATCTCCCACCCCACATGACTCTGCCATCAGCAAGTTCTTGGCGAATACGATCCAGCTTGGCCTCCTAGCTCTAGGCAGATCAGTGGACCCTTCTATACTCCAGCTCCTGGTGGACAATGTCATCTCTGCCTTACTCACGACGACACACCCTCTCCCTCGACCGCAAAAAGAATCCACTGAACCACAAGAAGCCACTCCTGCTACTTCTGCGGAATCTATGAACGACACTTTCTGACATCCGACAACTTTCCACCCTCTACCACAACCTTCAACTTCAGGACCAATCAATCCTACGGCCAAGCGGCAGCCATCTCAATCCTCTAAGTGGTCATTCCTGTGGTAGACACCTCCAGCTCTACTCTCATGACAACCACAAAGAATCTGCCAACTACCAACTTTCAGCCCACACACCGTCAACATATCCCACAAATGGATAGTACTACAGTTCTTTCAACGTCTTCACCCTTACGCATCCTACAATGGAACATTCTTGGATTAAAAGCCAATCTTGCCACCCTTCTAACAGCCAACGCAGAGGATCCTTTTGACATCCTTGTTCTACAAGAAACCCTACTCTCTGAAACAAGCACATGTAATATCAAGAATTACAATGCTTTTCACTCTTACTATATGCCTGGACAAAACAGGGGTATATCCATATTTACCAAGAACTCCCTCCACACTCAGCTGATTACACCTGCACCAGAATGTGGAGCCCGTATCGAATGTCTTGGCATTCAGATCTCTTTAAACGAATCCAACTTATTCCTTTCAATATACCCCCCACATCCTACCTGCGAATTAGAGATGGATGAACTGTTCGATTAGCTGCACATGAACCCATCATACTAGGCGACTTCAATGCTCACCACCCAAACTGGAATGACCCCACCACCCTCAGCTTACAAAACAAATGATGCAGGGCTACACACATCAAGCTCCTTCTAGATTCCTTCCCAGATGTTTCCCTTTTGAACTCCAAACAAGCTACGCACACCAAAGGAGGAGTCTTAGACTTGACCATCCTCTCCAACTCTTTAGTATCGACTGCAGACTGGTCCTTTCACCCCTACCTATGTCAGACCACCCTAGCCACCTTCACCACTCTACAGCTACCACGCCTACCACTTCCTCCACCTGTCCCAAGATGGAACCTAAAAAAAGCTAACTGGGCGCACTTCACTAAGCTCTTAGAGGACTGGGCAGAGAGATACACTCCTGCAAATAACCTTCACCAATTAGAGCAGGATTTTATTGATGCTATTAAGGCAGCAGCAGATATCAATACCCAAAATAAATCACACATATCATGCGCATAAGGACAGTTGGTTTACAATACACGAGTCCGGGAATTAAAGCGCAGACTGCGCTTGTTCAGAAACCTCCTTAAAAAAACCAACTCCCCAGATATCCATGAATCCTTCAAAACCCTGAGGAGGTTAGTTAATCATGAGCTCCTCGATATCAGAAACAAAGCCTGGCTCACTTGGTGTGAAAACATCTCTGCCCACACACCTCTCCGAGAATTATGGGGTAAACTCCGTGCAGCATCTGGAGCAAAAACACTGAAGTCCTCCATACACCCAGAGCCTCTCCAAGAAGCCAATAGATTAGGTGCAACATTTGCAGAAAGATGCGCTTCAGCTCAACTGCCACCCAACATCTCTAGAAAATTACAACTCCAGACAATACGTCAACAGACAATCACAACGGCCATTAATACTAACGCTACAAGCGATGCTCCTTTCACCAAACAAGAATTATCACAGGCCATTGTCAACAAAAGAGACACTGCACCTGGAGAGGACAAAGTCCCTACTCATTCCTTAGCCATTTAGGCCCCAAATGCAAAAGTACATTACTCAAAATTTTTAATAAATCATTACAAGATGGCACATTACCAAGGAATTGGAAGCAAGCTATAATTCAGCCCATTCCCAAGAAAGAATCAAACTCCTTCAGGCCAATCTCCCTCCTGTCTTGTGTAGGGAAATCCATGGAGAGAGCCGTACTCAACAGACTTCAACACATCATTCCTAAATTCCACCGCATATCTATGCATACCAGAAAGGTGCAGGCACAGGAGACATCATCACTCTCCTTTCCCTTCTAGATGGAAAGGACAGTATTGTAGTATTTCTGGACCTCGAAAAAGCTTTTGAACTCGCCAACAAAGATGCCATCCTTTCTTCATTAGCAGAGAAAGGCCTGAAGGGTAAACTCCTCTGCTGGCTACAGGACTACCTGACCGACAGGCGTGCTAAAATCAGATTCCAGGGTCATCTGTCCAACTCTTACAACTTTGAGAATGGAACCCCTCAGGGAGGTCTCCTAAGTCCATTCCTTTTCAACATCATGGTTTCCAACTTAATGACAATCCACTTCCCAGCAAATGTACACTTGTTAGCATATGCTGATGACATACAACTCGTGGCCACAGGTCCAAACCGACATATCAATGCCCAATCAGCACTTGACGCAATTGAAGCAAAAAGCAAAGAACTGGGACTCAAAGTTAACCCCGACAAATCTAAAGCACTCCAGGTAAACAGGATAGTTGCATATCACCAACTCTATATTGGCAACATACCACTTGAGTGGGTCCCATCCTATAAATGCCTCGGCATCTTCTTCAACTCCAAACTTTCAGCTACCACACACCTTCGTTTCCTATTAAGAAGCACACAGTCCCGCTTAAATGTTCTACGAAGACTCACATCCTCCAAATTAGGCGCTGGGTTCAAGGTATTACGCCTCTTCTACACACATGCCATAAGATCCTTAGTTGATTACAGCGCACCAGCACTCCTGACTTTAAAACCTGATCAACTAGCTTCCCTGGAAACAATACAGAACCGAGCCATGAGGACCATCCTTGCTGCACCTACATGGACAAGGCTTGCCAATCTTCGAGTAGAAACATATTTAACATCTCTCCATAATAGGACTCAGCAACTGTCCGTTAGTCTCTGCTCGAAAATTATAACATCAACAAGACCTTCCCCCTTGAAGTCAATCAACCATCTACTCAACAACCAAGAACTATGCCACAGTGCAAGATGGCACGGCCAGTTAGTAAAGGCATTCCACTCCTTAAACACCCTTCAAATATTAACCGCAAGAGGCATAGATAGTGTGCACCCACACTATCAACCTAATCCACCATGGAGAGACTGGGAAGCAAATATCCGAACCGATACCATTCCCACCAAGAAAGCTCTCTGCACTCCGGCCATGATTGCTCAACTGGAGGCAAATATAGCTTCACTCAGACAACCAGAAGCTCTCTTACTATTCACTGACGGCTCGGTCGATCAAACAAATGGCAAAGCAGGAGCAGCCTTTATTACCAACGGAACCAGTGTTGCACGTCGAGTCTCAAATGGAGCTTCCACTCTACAAACAGAATTATATGCCATCAAAATGGCACTAAAATATGCACTGTATCAAACACATTCAACCATCCACATATTCACAGACTCCCTCTCAGCCTTACAGGTTCTAAGGAGAACCCAAGCCACAGACAACTTAAGGCTTATCTCAACAGTCCTGTTCCATATACGACAACTAAAAGAACAGGAGAAAATCCTAACTTTCTGGTGGATACCAAGCCATGTCAATATCACAGGCAACGATTTAGCTGACACTGCTGCTAAAAACAGCCTCAAGAACCTCTTAGTCACAGGCCACATTCCTCCAAGCCTCAGCCAGCTGAAGAAGCACGTACGGAGAGCCGCTTACGAAACTCTCCTCATCGAGCACCGTGCATGGGTCATTGCAGGCTCACCATCCGCAAGCTGGTACAAGATAGTTACTGAATGCAATCCCCCCTTCCTTGTCAACAACCTCTCACGAAACACCGCTGCCATCTTTCACAGACTTCGCTTGGGTTACCGCTGCAATTGGGAGATTGACATGCGGTTCCCAAGCCTTGTACATTGTGCGACACAATCACTCAAGACCCCTGATACACTACGTACTACTGCCCAAGCATCCAACATCTCCGACCCAGGAAATTCCACAGCAACAACCGACAAGATGAAAGCCACTTTGCATCTACAGCTGCCAGATGCCTAGTGGAAATGCTCAGTCTCCCAGACTCACTATTAGTCTTCACCAGAGACCCTCCTCCTAGATGATATTATAGTACTACTGCTACCAAAAAAAAAAAAAAAAAAAAAAAAAAAAAAAAAAAAAAAAAAAAAAATAAAAAAAAAAAAAAAAAAAAATCATATATCTCATGTCTATCACGACAGATAGCCATCACCACCACTTCTCCAGTTACTCTTCCGGGTGGCATACGCGTAACCCGGGCTAGTCATGCCGCACTCCTCATTCTTGCATGGCTAGCGAATGTAACAACAACAACAACAACAACGAGGTGGAATCATCATTCGCCACACGACTTCTGACCTGACATTACTTGTGCTTGGCTCATTAACAATAAAGAGATAAAATCCAGTTTGGTTTTTAATTTCTACAATACGTTATCACATGAAGTTATATAGAGTCTTGACGGACTCGCCTCTGCTATTATCATGATCTAGGACAGTGTTCTACCCTTTACTACCTTCTTGTACCGTTACGTACCCCCTCCCCCGTCCACCATGGCTAAACAAACTGTTTTATAATGCAACTAATATACTAATTATGAAAAGACTGCATTGCAGGAGTGTTTGTCAATAAATTCGAATTTAATAAACGAATAAAAACGATGCTTTAATAACAAAATGCTTTAGAAATACACAACTTGTGTATGTATGTTATTACTGCTTAGAATATCACCGTCTGCCAGTCTTTCTATTTTTCTTTTCATTTTATCTGCTTCTCTCTCTCTCTGCTTTACAAAGGAAGGAACAGGAAAACACACAAATATGTCCTAGACCTTTTTGCTATATTGCTTCTACATGCCTCGAAGAAGCAATTTACCCAAAAGGCCTTCGACACTTTTTTTTTTTTTTTTGTTCTTGCCTTATTGTTGTTGTTACTATTTTACTGCTATCATTATTAGTATTATTATTATTATTAGTAATAGTACCAATATCATTATTTTTTTATTATTATAGCTATTGTCATTATCATCATTATTCTTCTCAATATTATTCTTATTATCATGATTATTAGTTTAATCATAATAATTATCATTATCATTATCATCGTCACCATCATCATCATCACTGTTGTCGTAATAATGGTAAAAATAATGGCTATTATTATCATTATTATCATTTGATATTATTATTGATTTTAAGATTGTCATTATTATTAATATATATCAGCATCACTATAATTATTATTGTTATTTTCATTATTATCATTATTGTTATTATTCTTATTTTCATTATTATTATCCTTTTTATCATAGTAACGTTTATTATTATCATCTTAGCATCATGATTATCATCACTATCATTATTATTACTACTATAATAATAGTAATAGTAATAAAAATGATACTGATGATAATAATCATTTTTGCTATCTTTATTCTCATTTTCATTATTATTATTATCTTTATTATCGTTATTACCATTAACATGATTTCACCTTTCTTATTTTTGTAATTATTGTTATTGCTATTGTTATTAGTAGTAGTATTGCTTTATCATTATCATTATTGCTATTTCTATTTCCTTTATCATTATCATCATCACCATCACCATCAGTAACATTGTCATTATTATTATTGTTATCATTATAATCATTATGATCCCCATTGTCATTTATTATCATTATTACTTTTATTAATATATCTACAATAAAAATAACTACAGTGTTATCATTATTTT
>NW_020870253.1:7500-25000 GCF_003789085.1 Penaeus vannamei | reverse complement strand
TGATGTGTCTGTTTATGTGTGCGTGTCTTTCCGTTTATCTGGCGGTGATGGTGTATCTAAGGTGTATACAAGCATGTATTACTTTATGTATGTATGTGTGTATGTATGTATGTATATATGCATGTATGTATGTACATACGTATGTATGTATGCATGCATGCAGGCATACATCTATATGAGTTCGCTCTATTTGTCTTTATTCTTTTATGCATTGTATGAATGCACATACACACACACCACACAACAATGTACACGTACACATTCACACACACATATATGTACATTATCTCTTTCTCTCTCTATACATATGTATATGTGTGTGTGTGTGCGTGCGTGCGTGCGTGTGTGTGTGCGTGTATGTGAAATACATATATATATATATATATATATATATAGTATAATATATATATATATATATATATATATACATATATATACATATATATACATGATATATATATATATATATATATCTATATATATATATATATATATATATATATATATATATATATATATATAATATATATGCAATAGTAGAAGAAAATAATAATAGTATAGATTAATAATATATAATATATAATATATAGATATATATATTATATATAATATATATAATAATGTATATATATAATATATTAATATAAATATATATATATATATATATATATTATATATATAAATATATATTATAATAATGTATATATATATATATTATATATATATATGTATTATATTGTATATATATTATATAAGTATATATATATATATATATGTATATGTATATATATATATATATATATATGTGTGTGTGTGTGTGTATATACATATGTATACACACACACGCACACATGCATATAATATATATATATATATATATATATATATATATAATATATATATATTATATATATATATTAATGGCAGGGGATTGGTATCCGCCATAGGCTGGTGTCAATCATCTCTTTAAGGAGCCTAGTTGCTGCTTGCTGTGTCTTGCTCGGCTGGAGGATCGTGAGTATGAACTCGGCCCGGGTGCGGGAGCTTAAGTGGGTCTGAGCTGTGTAAGCTACCCGGGAACGAGGGGAGCCTGCGGTCCAATGGGCGAGCCGTGAGGTGTCCGTGGTCAACCAATCAGGTCTCGCGTATGCGTCGTCGAGAAGCTGCTGATGGTGACGGCGAGAGGACAGGCTGTGGACCTGGATCCAACCTGGGGGAAGTATTCTGCGCTGCAGGTTGCGGGGGCGGCTACAATATATATATATATATATATATATATATATATGTGTGTGTGTGTGTGTGTGTGTGTGTGTGTGTGTGTGTGTGTGTGTGTGTGTGTGTGTGTGTGTGTGCGTGTGGTATATATATATATATATATATATATATATATATAATATATATATATCCCACCTCTCACTCTCTCTCTCTCCCTCTCTTCTCTCTCGCCTCAGAGTTTAAAACATTTATCGACTTTATTTCCAGATCCAACATTCCCTATAAAACCAATTTTATAGATTTCAGATATAAATGATCGTGGACTGTCAATCAGAAGCTGAAATGTTAGGTTTCGCAACTTTTAACTGCAGTCTGTCTCTTGGTATTCCTGTGTAATTTATTTATATGTTTGTATTTGTATGTCTATAAATTTTCTTTTGTTTGTTTCTTATTCATAAACACATTTATATGCATACAAGTGTATATATTCATACATACCATGCACACACACACACACACACACAAGTGCCCATGCACATAAGCGTACATAAGTGTGTGTGCGTGTTAGTGTGCGTGTGTGTGTGTATGCGCGCGCACACACACACACTGGAGCTGGATCTCGGGACAGTTCATCTAAACTGCATCTCTCTCCATTATTTTCCTAATTAAAGTACTCTTAAATCCCGCCGCAAAACCTCTCCTTATCGGAGACACTGACTTGTGAAATGATCTTTGATGTCGTTATAGATAAGTTCACTCGTCATGGCGTAAAAAACGGCGACCGCTGTTCTGGGGTGGAGAGGGGGCGGGGGAGGGTGTGGGAAGGGAGGGATGGGAGATTGGGAGGGAGGAATGGTGTATTGAGGGAGGGAGGGAGGGAGGAGAGGGTGTAGGAATGGAGGGAGGGTGGAGGGAGGGAGGAGAGGTAAAAGGGAGGGAGGGAGGAGGAGGGAGGGAGGAGGGAGGAGAGGTGGAGGGAGGGAGGGGGAGGAGAGGGTGGAGGGAGAGGTTAAGCTCTGATTTTCTCATTAGAAACTTAGCGAGGAAATCGAAGATATGTTCGGTCATAATTCAGTCTCTGTTTCCTCCTTGGAATTCTTGTCTTATAATCGGTTTGGTGATTTTGAAAATAGAATGAAATACCGAAGGAAGGAATTTACGTTTTATGCTTTTGGCCGAGGGAGGGAATCGGAGCGTTGAGGGAAAAGATCTCTAAATAAAAGTGACCCTTCTGAACATGTACCTTTGGCTTATATTCCCGTATCGCAGATACCGTTACTGAAAAAGCCTATTGTTCGAATAACGAAAGTGTTTATTTGTAAAAGTGAAATACCAATGGGGAATGCATGCGAACGCCCATATATACACATACAAACAAAAACACGAAAAGTGAATACATACACAAACACAAAGTAAACACACAACCACAAACTCCCATAGCACAAACACTCACACACGAACAAACAAACACACTCGCCAAAACCAAATGCCAGGCACGCATGGAAACTCATATCACAAAAAAAAGACGCGCGCCATAAGCATAACGTTAACAATTTTTCTGGATGAGGAATCCTACTCGTAAATAGGAGGCAAAAATACTAACGGGCACCCGCTCTAAAAAAGACAAAAAGTTCCGTGCCTTATTTTTGTCACAAGTCTCGTAGGGATAGGAGTGTAAAAATCAGCAAATAATTATACGTAACACATAAATAAGAGGATGAGAGATAAGGCTGGAATGTATAAAGAAAAAAAAGAAAAGAAAAATGAAAAAGAAAGCTAACAACATCAGCTAAAGCGAAAGAAACAAAACCCAAGGCCATGAATTATTAAAATCATAGACGCATTTTTGCTTCCTCCATCAGCTGCTATCGACACTCCATCACTACCATGATGGACCCCGTGAATGAGATATTGAGAAATCCATCACACCCGAAATCTGACTCCTGTCCAACCTTGGCCGCTACCATTAACCGGATTTCTTTGGGCCAACAGATTTCCACCCTGATACCACGCTGACACCCTCTTTGCGCAGTGTAGCGTTGATGGCACTGGCTTACAGTTCTAATTGCATTATGAGCTCTTACGGAAAGAAAAGAAAAGAAATATTTTCTTGTTATTTAACGTATATTTTTTCGAATATGGAATGAGGTTCATCTTTAAAAAAATCTTTATTTGGCTCTCTCTTCTTTTCTTTTGACCTCTTCCTCTACTTCGACCCCTCCTCCTCCCGTTGACTCCTCCCATCCCTTGTTCGCCTTCCTGTCTCCCTTTAACTACCCACTACCCCTCTTCTTCCTATGATTCGTCCCTACTCCTCTTCTGACTCCTCCTATTATCCCTTTTACACGTTCCCTCTCCTTGTTTCTCTTACTCCCTTTCTCCCTTTGTCCGGTAACACACTAATTGTTTTCCTTGACTTCAAGGCCAAATGTCTGCGGGACATATTGAATAAATACATTTTGTTTCTACCATAGATTTCATCAGCACTATGACTCGGGATTCCCTATAGTGCATACTCCCAGTCCATGAAGTAAAAGAAAAACAGAACGATCAGTTTGTAATATGCATATATTCGTGTAAATAAATTGAATATTCATTGTCCCTTAAATATTCAATATACTGTCACACATTATCATTAATCTAAGAACCAGAATTGCCATCATATTATACATCATCACTTTCACTGTACCTATCTCATACATCTGGCTCCCGCAAGAGTTGGACAGCTTCTGGATGGAATTCTTTTCTCTTATTTTGGCATACTGGGCGACTGCTTGACACTACTGGGTTGGATGTCACTAGTAACCAATGGATTAGGTCCTTATTAATTCTTATCCTTGATATTTTACAAGCATAATCTTTTCGCACATTTCTCAGTTCTTTATGTTTTCCTTCCATCCCTTCTTCTGATGAATGTCCTAGCGGCACAGTTCTTGAATAACACCTACACCATGCAGAAGCCTTTTGTGTACTGACAAAGGCATCTAGTACCACGGATACACGGAAATGTACAGTTCTGCAGTTGACATAGCATAGCTCTTATACCTTTCAAAGCCGCAGTTGAGAGCTGTGAGGAGAGCCCGAGACGTGAAATCGATTCTCTGTTTACCAATGTAATCTGAGATACACTCAAGGTACCTCAAAAAACCGCCTTCCGCTATTTCCACAGCTCGTGTTTCCAGCTCCTTGGCTTGGCCTATCGACAGTTAAGCCTAGTTAATGTTTCATCTCTCTCTGTATCCTCTTTTTCTCTTCGCCCATAATCCTTTTATTTTATTTTATTTTACTGACCAGGATCTTATTTTCAGTCTATAGCCAATGTGCAATACACACTCCATGGTGTTGATGAGATGTTGTGGAGATATAATTAGAGCGAATTTTCAGTTCTTCGCCTTTTCGATCTGTCACTAACCTCAAAAAATTATTTCACTGGTCTCTCTGTTGCATGTGCACTGTTTATATCTTGATATGCGCCATCCTCTATTTCACCCTCTTTCTCTAATTTCAGCTCTCCATTTAGCCTTTTTTTCTGTAAATAAAGCCAGGATAGAATTCTCCAATTTTCGGGTGTTTATGTTTTTGCTGATGTTTTTTAATACTGATATTTATTATGGTATCCAGTGTGTTGTCATTACTGCCATTGAGATATGCTTCTATGATCTCTCCGCTATTTGAAGTCTCCATCTAGAAAATAAACTTAATGAATGATGTGAATAGTTAAAGTCAATCCCTGTTTCCATATCCGTTCTCTGTAATTACGAATACTATTTGGAGGGGTAACTATTATATTGTTTTTTTGCTTTTCTCATTTAATAGATCTCCTATAAACATTTTTCCTTTTTTATGCTACATGAGCTTTCCTTACCTTTTTATATCTTACAGGTGAATCTTTACTACAACTGAGGCTTAGAAACATAATTACCCTAGGAGATATATGTAGAACGATCTGATGTTTACAATCGACAGGCAAAAATAATAAGCGAGTAAGCAACGAAGTGCTGGAGCTTCAGTCTCGCCAAGCGTGGCAACTCCTCGATGATGACATTCCAAAATCATATACATGAAGAATCGCAGATATTCACGGAAAATGACAAGTTGATAAAATTGCATATTGCTTTTTCTACCATGTTGATGTAAACAAATGGCACTATTTTACTCAATTTGCCTCGGAATTTTGTTTTATTGTGGTCACTCACAATGAGTGATCTAATTGAATTTTAAAAGTATTTTTTTTTTACGTCATACCACTGTAGTGTAAAAGCATGCGGCTTCCTCATTTAATTTCTACATCGAGTTCAATGTTTTCTATCTTCAATGTATATATATTTTTTCTCTTCTGGAACTGTCGTTAAACGATTGTTTAGTACTTCTCTATACTGATCTAAACTAGCTCACTCTATATATTTTTTATTCTACAAGAATTTAGACTTTTACCATTGCGCGTCGTTCTTTCCTTGTGATTCCTCCCACTGTCTCCTTTCCTTACCCCCCTCCCCCTCCACTCTTCCTTTGACACCCCCCTCAGCTGTTTATATCACATTCACTCCGTTTGACTTCTCTCTTTGTGACTCCTCCTTCTCCCTTTTTTCACCATTCCCACTCTCTCTTTGACTTCCTCTCCCTTGTAACTCCTCCCATTCTCACTTAGACTCCTCCCACTTTTCGTCTGATACCCCCCTTTTGACTCATTTTGAGTTCTCATTCTCTTCGTGTGACTCCTATTCTCCCTTTAACTGATATTTCCTTTTGAATCCTATGTCACTCTTTGTGACTTATTCATCTCCCTTTGACTTTTCCTCCCAACCTCCCTTGAAGTCGACCTTTTCCTCAAAGTCCTCCTTTACTGTGTCTAATATAGGTGTCATCCTTCCCTCGTGCTTCTACTCCTTCAGACCCACCACGTTTTCCTGTAGCTCCTCCCATTTTTTCCCCGTGACTCTTCCCCTTTCTTCTCTAGCACCTCCCATTTTTCCCCGTGACTCTTCCCCTTTCTTCTCTAGCTCCTCCCATTTTTCCCCGTGACTCTTCCCCTTTCTTCTCTAGCTCCTCCCATTTTTCCCTAGAACTCTGCCCCTTCCCTCTTCAGCTCCTCCCATTTTTCCCTAGAACTCTGCCCCTTCCCTCTCTAGCTCCTCCCTCTTCCCCTTTACCCGTCCCTCACCCTCTAAGCTTTGCCGTTTAAAGTGTACGAGTTTTAGCATGTGAGCAGGTAATTTCCAACGATCCCAAAGATAATCTCAGGGACGGCAATCCTTAATCAGATCGTCATCTCTAATTGGCTGTTTAAAATCCCAGCTGAGAGTGGCGTGAGAGCCGCGGGGTGCTTTATTTTAGGTTAATTGGAGTACCTGTGAGTATGCAGTGCAGCGGGTATATTTGTATTTTTTCCATTACATTTTCGTAAAATTTTGAGTGTGCCGATTTTCGTTTTTTGATTTTGATGAGAGATTATTTTTACAATTTACGTATACACGAATATTTCCATGCGATACTGGAATTACTTTTCGTCTAGAAATTATGGTTTTCCATTTAATAACTCCCCGTGTTAAATCTTCATCACTGTTGAAAGGAAAACAAAAAGAAAGGTAAATAAAAACACGCAAGAAAGATAAAACAGAGAGAGAGAGAGAGAGAGAGAGAGAGAGAGAGAGAGAGAGAGAGAGAGAGAGAGAGAGAGAGAGAGAGAGAAAAGAGAAGATATATTTGCGCAGCTGGGAAGCCGGACAAATGGCGGGAAATTGGTCAGCTAATGATATAAAATATTATCAGCAATTGTAAAAGGAAAACGCGCAGGTAGAAAACACAAATAGCCAAAAAAAAAAAAAAAAAAAAAAAAAAAAAAAGAAAGAAAAAAGACAAATTATAAAATCAATTAATCAAAAGGCTATGCTACGTAGAAATAGATAATATAAACAACTGAAACACATGGCACATATTAAGACGAATTTCAAAGGATAATTCATCAACATATTTTGCCAATAACATACACCAAGGAAGTGGGGTTAGAGACTTATTGCCGACATAGGGTAAAGCGAAACGCAAATGAACTCTCAACAATTCTCTGAAACTCATTGCCGTCAGAATCAGTTCTGGTGGAAGCGAATTCGCACGTTTTGTTTGTCGGTTAAACAACGGACTCCAATGAGATACAACAGCAAAACAATTTGAGATTTGACGCAGTAGCTGTCGGCTGTTGGAACTCCAGGAGGTATTCTTGGGATTAAGAAGGACAAAAGAAATGGGAGAGAGAGAGAGAGAGAGAGAGAGAGAGAGAGAGAGAGAGAGAGAGAGAGAGAGAGAGAGAGAGAGAGAGAGAGAGAGAGAGAGAGAGAGAGAGAAACGAATGAAAAGGCCCTAAAGAAAAAAATGGGTTATATATGTACCGCTACTACGACTCCTGTTATTGCTATAACTCTACTCGTTTTTCCTTTCGAGCTGAAGATACAATTGATAAATTGGTGATGGCTGATGACGGTTTGATAGGTTGTTGATGCAAATCTTTGCAGAACTGATAGGTTGGTATTGATCGATATTCATATATTTTGCTTCCGATCTATCTTCGCTATCTTCTTAAGTGCATTTTGTTGTTCGCCGAAAACGAAAACGAACAAATAAATAAATAAATGACAATACCAACACAGGATCTAAAAACAGGCACTGCTAGTAATGATAGCGAAAGAGGAAGAAGCAATCTAAGGATGAAAGAGACCGAAACAGAAACAGACAATAACTAGACATAACGGTCATCAGTGTTTAGTTTACCAGAATATCTCCCGCCCTCTCCAACACTCCTAATGTTTTCAAACTTCGTCTTTAAGGATTAGTTTCGTAAAGTATTTGCCTCGATGAGAATCTTTCCATCCCCCTTTTTTATCACCCAAACACACACCAGATTATTTTCACTTCTCCTTTTTTCCCACTTTTATCTGGACCTCCTCCTTTTCCAGTCCTCCCCCCTCCCTCCCTCCCTCCCTCCCTCTCCCTCCCTTCCCTCCCTCCCTCCCTCCCTCACCCAACCCGACCGGACCCGACTTTTGCAAAATTGATCGCCCTCGAGCCTGAGGTTTATCACGGCAGACTATCTACCCGATAATTCGGAATCTCGGTTATCTCCAGTTATAGACGTGGTCCGGTTGAGTGAGGCCATATTTTCCCCTCGGCTGATAAGGGCGAGATTAATCGGCCGAGGTCAGGTCAGGTCGGAGGGCGGACTGTATAGAAAAGACCGAATGGTTAGAAATTACTCTAAGGCAACTGTGAAGTGATTCTCTCTCTATCTCTCTTTCTTTCTCACTCTATCAGTGTCTTTGTCTCGCTCCTCTCTCTCTCTCTCTCTCTCTCTCTCTCTCTCTCTCTTCCCTCCCACCCTCCTTTCCTTTTCTTTTTATAAACAAGCTTCTCACGTACACACCAAACAATCCTAGTATTTGCCTGATGCTGATCAAAAGGAACAATGTTATATTTCTTTTTATTTCCATTCTTTCCGGGGAAAAAAGGAAAAAGAAAATTCCAGAAGAAGACCATAAATGCCAAATGCCGAACGTGGATTTAAAACCTCTTCCCGGGCAAGAAAGGTAAACAAACTGCCCTCCAATCAGCCAATTGCTCGCTACGAGGGAACTGCTGAGGATTAACCGTGGTTGCTTGTTTATTGATGACTTAAATTATTTAACACCAATATCTCTGTTTTAAAATGCTATTTGATTGTTGTATTTATAAAAAAGGCGAGGTTAATTAGTCTTCTTTTGTTGATGATATACTCAGTACTGAGTTTCTGTTATAAAAAACGATATAAATCATAATCTGTTGTCCATTACATCGTATCTAGACGTGAGTCATTTGCATAATTACAAGGTTCAGATATATAAGCGTTTTATTCACTAGAGCGTTAATTCGTGAAGCTTTATTCATCTGAGCATTAATTCATTGGGTCATATTCACAAAAAAGATGATAGCAGCCAAGCTAAGCAAATACATTGCGTCACAGAAAAGTGAAAAGGATAGGACATACGCACATTATATATATATATATATATAATATAATATAATATTATAATAATAATAATAATAATAATAATAATATATATATCTATGTGTGTATGTGTGTGTGTGTGTGTGTGTGTGTGTGTGTGTGTGTGTGTGTGTGTGTGTGTGTGTGTGTGTGTGTGTGTGTGTGTGATACACATGTATAGATAAATGTATAGATCTATCATATTCATATTTATCCATATATCTGTATATATTTGGAGAGAGAGAGAGAGAGAGAGAGAGAGAGAGAGAGAGAGAGAGAGAGAGAGAGAGAGAGAGAGAGAGAGAGGAGAGAGAGAGAGAGAGAGAGAGAGAGAGAGAGAGAGAGAGAGAGAGAGAAGAGAGAGAGAGAGAGAGAGAGAGAGAGAGAGAGAGAGAGAGAGAGAGAGAGAGAGAGAGAGAGAGAGAGAAGAGAGAGAGAGAGAGAGGGAGAGAGGAGAGGGGGGGAAAATTCGATTGATTTTGGCGTATTGCCAATGTGTGTTGAGTTCACCCTTTAATATCCAATTCGAACCGACATATTTACCGGAACGCCTAAAGACTGTCACAAAAAAGTACTCTCGGTAACTTCACATCTAACTAATCTCGACGGCGAATTTTACGTTTGATGAGCGAGGTGGACAGCTGATTTGAGTAGCGTTTTGATTAATGAATAGGTTGACGAGGTGTGAGGGCGACACCCATGAAAATACCTGAAGTGGATATATTCATACGTACCTGCATATAGACGCACACCGTCATTATAGCAACAGGTTGTACACAAACACCAGCGCAGACACCACACATCAGACAACAGCATAACACAACACCACACACCGACCACAACCAGACAGCCAGATACACCCACGTCAAACACACAGACACACCGGCACACACACACACAAAGCGCACCGCACAAACAGACACCATACAGACACATCATGCAAGCACACACACATCACAACCAAACACACACGACAGATACACGCACATATGGACACACAGGAACACCACGAGAGACGCTATTACAGAGAGACGCAGGCAGACAAAAACACCACACCGACTCACGTCTTTACACCTGAACTTTAACGCCCTAACAATGAAAGAGTCCTGTTTTCCTTCAGGTCAAGCCAAGTCGGCACTCGTGGTTCGGTTGTTTGTTTACCTTTTCTGCAGCTCCCGTGATCAGACATGCCAACTAAACAGGTCGTCAGTCGTCACCGCTTATGTCGGTCAAGCGCATGTCACGTATTTCACAAACCTCTTTTTTGGTTGAGTTATTATGGTCCTATTCGCTTCTCATTCGGGCGTCACCGCCGTGGGTGTTGAGTGATATTCATGACAATTGTGCATTATAGCACCATTCGGGCCGTATTGGCCCGAACCATCCCGGTCCATCCTAACCATCATTTTTCTTTCGTTTGTTTTTCTCTTCCTTTTTGTTTTCTTCTTGTTCGTTCGATCTTTATGAATTCTTCATATTTTCTTCTTTCATTTTTTAAATGTATATTTTATGATTCTCTTCCTCATCTTTTAGATTTCATCTTTGCTTCTCTTCTCTTTGCTTTCAGTTCTATTTGCAATTTTCTTCCTCTCCATAATTTTCTCCCTTTCCACTATACATTATTTTTTTTTCGATTTTCCTCTTCCCAACTATCTTTCTTCTTCCTTCTTTATTCCGAGTTTTTTTTCCTATTCCCGTCTTTCTTTTTCTTCCCTCAACCCTTGCTTCATATTCCTCTCCCTATTAGATCCCCATCCTTCCTCCTTTCCCCACCTCTCTTCTCTCCTTCGTTCTTCGTCTGTCTGCCCTTTTCCTTATTCTTTCTCCCCCTTCCTCTTCCTCAGCTCCTTCTGTTTCCTATTTATTTCCCTCTGGACTCCTCTCGCCCCTTCCCTCCCTCTTTCTTTCCCATTCCTTCCTCCTTCCTCCATCTTTCCTCATCCCCAAACCTCTTCCTTTCATTGGTTCCCCTTCCCTCTCCCTCAACCGCTCCCATTCTTCCTTTTCCCTCTCTCCCTTCCCTCTGCTCCTCTTCCCCTCCCCCTCCTTCCTCCTCCGTCCTTCGCGCTGCCGAGAGCCGTCAGTAGCTGGCCGAGTTCCGCCCGGGACGCACGCACGGCATCGTCGCGGAGACTTGGGCAACGTGGCCAGTCCCGTTTTCTGTTCAACTTTGTTCGTCTGTGGTTTTAAGAAACCGCGCAGATGTTTTCTCTCGCTTAGACCCCGTTCTCGATGGAAACCACCTTTCAGACTCTCAATTACAAATACTGGTTTCAATATGGTGGAGGTTTATTCTTGAGGAGGAATTCGTCATAAAAAAAGATACTCATAATAGTTGTTTTTGTTTGTTCTGAGGTTCTTCTGAAGCACCTGTGACGGAGCTTCGCGAGGGAGTGGCGGATCGAAGGTGGGTGCTGATAATAATGTTTTATTTGACGTTTTATTTGATTATGAATCTGAGTGTTGCGAGGATGCGACACTCATTCTGTAATTGTCGAATTTTGGATAAAAAAATGTTCTGTTCGACAAATGTTTTAATATTGAGGTGAAAATGATGCACCGAAGCAGTTGGGATGAACGTATCAGATGTGCATAGAGACATGAAGGAAAATGGGATAATGGGCTTTTCATTTATTTTATGGGTAATTCTGACAAATTCGGTGGCTGATAAATGAACATGAAAAAGATTGGCCTCTAAATTGGATGGCAATTAACGATTTTTTTAATCCAAGGGTATACTAATACAGGCAAGCTACAAACGCACGCACACACACACACACACACACACACACACACACACACACACCACACACACACACACACCACACAAACACACACACACACACACACACACACACACACACACACACACACCACACACACACACACACACACACACACACACACACACACACACACACACACACACACACACACACACACCACCACACACACACACGACACACACACACCACACACACACACACACACACACACACACACACACACACACACACACACACACACACACATACATACATTGGATGTTTTCCCTTTGGCACTAATTCTTGATTCAGTTACAAAATACAACGTTAAGACTTATGGATGTTCAAGTGAAATAAATTCAATTCCATCGTAAACAATAAAAGTCTTGTGGCAGTCTGAAATAAATGCATAACCTATTAAATTCCTATGGTAACACAGCCCTGCAAGACAAACACACACCAGTGAACCGAAATACAAATATCATGGATAAATAAACCCTGTTTCTATATAGTTGGTGGAACAATATCGTTATGAACAATGCTCCATTAAATCTCGTCAAGCCAACGACAAATTACGTAGAATATTTATTCTAAAAATATATTCTCATACTTAACCGACAGCGGATTTAGTTCTCAGGATAGAAATGCCAAGAGTTAAACAGAACCAGGAAGCTCCCACATAATTAAATCCAAAAGCGAGCAACAGGAACACAGAACAAGAATTTTCTCATTACGTTCATTCTTCCCTAAATATACGAGATTGTTTACTCAGAAGCGTTTCGAAGTGGGTTCAGGGCTGCGACGAACCGCGTGTTGGAGAAGACAAGGGTTCTGTCGATTTTTCTCTCTCCACGGAACAGCAAGAGATGATGTGATAGGAAGATAATGTAATATTCGACGGAATGGCATGCAGTTATTTAAGTTATGGAAAGTTGTCGTTGCTTATTTTCTGGGTGTTCAGACACCTGGGGGAAAAAGGAACTGAATTTGATTCTGCATGGAAGCTAAGGCACTGCTAAGTTGAGGGACCAGTTATAATGATAGACATTTTGTTGCTTACAAACTATGCTACGTGCAATGTCTAGGGTATGCATTCAGTTTTGCGGATATTATATCTTTATGGTGCATTGCCACTGACGGTCATTGCATAGACATAGAAGAATGATTAAGTTCCCGTAATGGCATTGAGCAGTCGAATAAACGCTCACATCCATCAGACCAATGAGCGTTTTTCGCACTTTCACACCCAAACAATGCCGATTTTCTCCCCAGGAACCCGAGTGCCACGGCATTTGAGGATCTGTAGCCTCGTATTGACCCACATGATTAGGTTGTCTTTAAAGGTGGGTGTTGGTCAGGATTCCAAAGCCACATGCAAAGCCACATTCATTTTGGAAAGCCATTCAAACTGCACATGGTGTCGTTAGCGTTGCTAAACCACACATTGGCTAATGAAACCTTGTATATCTTGTCGAGGTA
Organism: Penaeus vannamei; assembly: GCF_003789085.1. Lineage (NCBI taxonomy): Eukaryota > Metazoa > Arthropoda > Malacostraca > Decapoda > Penaeidae > Penaeus > Penaeus vannamei. The sequence goes on along the minus strand of NW_020870253.1, from coordinate 11,530 downwards.
ACGAGCTCTCCCAAGGTGTACCGGGAATAATATTCAAGAAAGGAGGTGACTTGTTCAAATTTACCATAAACATTCCCCAAACTTTGCTTAGCATTATATAAAACCAGGTTATTGCTGAAAGTTATTGAGATTAAAGCGAGAGCTGCGTGTGGGAAGCTGTGTATTCAAAAGACCCAAGGAATTTTGCTTTTGCATAAGAAAGTTTGGGGTTTGGTAAAAATAGATTAACGTTAGATCTTGAAATAAGGCAGATGTCCCTCTGATACTGAAAGACATTAATTGCTTCAGTGCGTCCAACAAAGCAAGATCCTATGAAGTCCACCGCCGGGAACTGCGCAGAACTGGAACAATGCCATATTGCATCACACTGCGCGGGCGGAAAGAAAATGTTTGAGATTTAATGGCGGATCTGATGCGACGTAATGTGGAGCGTGTCTTTCTAACGCATTTACAGAGATTTATTATTATTATTGTTATTTTACTTTTCTGATTCTTCTTTTCAATTATCAAAATGGTTATGGTGACTTTTATTGTTATTCTTAAAAGATTAGTTTGGTTAGTGAAGTAAATAACAGTGGTATTAGTAATAATAGCAATAACAGTAGTAGAATAATGTCGGTATTACTTGTAGAAGAGTAGAAGTAGTGGTAGTATTAGTCGAATAGTATTAATGGAAGTAGTTTTAATGAGTGCAACAGTAATATTAATGCTACTAGTAGTAATAGCCGCAGTAATAACAGTAATCGTAGTAACAACAACAGCAGTATCATGTCCATCATAATTTTTAGCAGTTTTAGAATCGAGGCTTTGCCAGCTTTCATGAAACTCAGAAAACAGTCAGGTAACCAATCTTTCCCCGTTTTGACACAAGCAGTTTGTTAAGTGGGAAGAGAGAAAATAAGAATGATGAACTCTTGGGCTTCGAGCCTCAATGGAAAATTCTTTACTACAAAAAATATTCTACAGTCCCAAGATACCATTACCCTAATTAATTTGCAACACCAGTGCTTCAAATGAATTCATAATTAACTTATTACGATAATTGACTCATAAATTGTTTATGTAATTCTATCATAACTGACTCATTCCCATGGTTATCATTTATCATAACTGACTCACGCCATCATCCAATAGCAGTGAGATCGGCCTGAATCGCTCTCTCTCCCACCGGGGCAGAGTTATAACCCAAACAAGCCTCTAAAGCACACATCAGGGTACGTTCAGCAGACTCTTTGTTAACCAGGATATTTTATCGGTAATTTGGCCCGGCCCTCGTGGTAAGCAAATCCCTGGTAAGGCTCTTTGGAATGCCGCTAAAGCCAAGTTCTATTTGTATTGTTTTTTGCAATTTACTGTTGCATATTCTATCGGTTTTGTTAACACGGAATTCTAACGTTCGAAATACACATTTTTATTATTCATGGAGGAGACATTGCTTCGCCATATCTGTCTGTTGTTGGAGGTGAGCCAACTGTACGTCTTGCATGCTCTATTGCGTTCGCGAGGAGCTTGGGAAGCGCCGGATACCCTCCCGGGATTTAGAAGAACGAGTAAATAGTGGACTTTGAGGAATTATTGGCAGGGGGACCTTCGTGTATACTGCATTCTTAGTGAAAGGTCTGCTTTTGCTGAGAAGAGAAAGGAGTAGTGGGTGCTTGATATGCTTTGCTTGGGACGAAACTGGTGTTGTGATGGGTCCGCCAAAGTGAGATTGATTGGAAATTGCGAAAAGCTATGATTGAATTTTTTCATTATGAAGATAATTTGATTGCATTTATCATCATCATCATCATCAATCATCATCAACATCATCATCATTATTACAATTAGTGTTATTATTATTATTATTATCATTATCATTATTATTATTACTTTTACTACTATTACTATTAGTATTATTACTTCTACTACTACTATTACTATTATTGTTATTATTATAATCATCATTATTATCATTGTTATTACTATTATTGTTATTGTTATTATTATTATTATTATTACTATTATTATTATTATTATTATTATTATTATTATTATTATTATATTTCATCATCAATCATATCAATATCAATATCATCATCATCATCATCATCCATCCATCAATCATCATCATCATCATCATCATCATCATCATCATCATCATCATCATCATCATCATCATCGTCATCGTCATCATCATCATCATCATCATCATCATCATCATCATCATCATCATCATCATCATCATCATCATCATCATCAATCATCATCATCATGATATTATCATTATTATCAGTATTTTCATTATCATTATTATATTTATTATCATCACTCTCTATTGATTATTATTTTAACGATGATAATAATAATGGTAATAACGAAGATGATAATAGTAATAATAATGATAACACTAATAATAATGATGATAATGATAATAATAGTGGTAATGACAATAATGTTAATGACAATGATAGTAATAATAAGAATAACAGTAATGATTATTCCTGCTGATGATAACAATGATGGTAATACTAATGATAGCAATAACAATAGCAATGATAATTAACATGATAATAGTAATGGTAATAATGATGATGATATTAATAATAATGAAAATACACTTGCGCACATGCATGTGTGTTTGTGTGCGCGCGTGTGGGTGCGTGTGTGTATGTGTGCCTGTGTGTGGGTGCGTGTGAGTGTATTTGTGTGTTCGCGCGCCTCTGTGTGTGTGTGTGCATGTGTATGTGTTCAGCACGACCTCTGCACACTCTGCAATGACTTCGAAAAATATAGATCGTACCATCGCACTGTCTCATAAAAGTTAACCCTAGTTATTTTAGTTTTACTATCAGAGGAAGCCGTCGCTTTGCCCTCGATATATCACTTCGTTTAAATGGTTGTTTGGAGTTTGGTGATGCAATCTCACTGGTCCAGCCGAGGATGCGCCTATGGGGAGTGGTTCATTTGGCGGGGTTTTCAAATACGGTTTTGTATCGACGTTTAAACCTTGAACTCTTGCTTGGCGTCTCTTGAACTGACACAGTCAAATGCGGTGTGTGTGAGGGTGATGATATATGAGAAAAGTAAAAAATAAAAAAAGAAAAGGAAAGAAAGAGAAGAAGAAATGAAAGAAAGCACAAGAAGAGAGAGAGAAAAAAGTCAGCTCACATGTATTTTGGTTCTCTAGGGAAAATAACACCGCCCTGTGCTGTGTAGCGATCCTGGGGTCTGCTGGTTGGATTATACAGTCTGTAGCTTTGGATTCTATGAAATGTTCGAGATTTTGTTTGTGTCTTTCACTCCATTGTCTTGTTTTAATGATTATCTGTTTATTTTATGATATTTTCGGCAATCATTTAATACATAATGATACAAGAAGACTGAACTGAAGATCAACAATATGCATGTGTACAGACAGACACACACACACACACACACACACACACACACACACACACACACACACACACACACCACACACACACACACACACACACACACACACACACACACGCACATACTCGGTTTGGAAGGTTTTATCATCAGCGTGGAGAAAATCTCTTCGTGATCCAACTAGTTTGTTTGCATTGCAGCTGTGGCTAAATTTATTAAAGTCAGTTTCTCTCGGTAGAATCCCCTTAAGCATCCAGTCAATAATCTTTACAAATATATCAAGCCTTCTCATTTCACTCCCTTCTCTTCTCCCACCCCGAGTTCTCTCTCTCTCTCTCTCTCTCTCTCTCTCTCTCTCTCTCTCTCTCTCTCTCTCTCTCTCTTCTCTCTCTCACTTTCTTCTCCCTCCCGATCCTACCCTGCCTCTCTCTTTCTCCCTATCTCCATCCTTTTCTCTCTCCCTATCCCTCTCTTACCTCTCGCCCATTCCTGCTCTTTCTTTCTCTCCCCTACCCCTTATCCAAATCCTGCCTCTCTCTCCCTCTCTCCATCCTCTATTCTCTCCCAATCCCTCCCTTTCGCCCTCTCCATCCTCTTCTCCCTCCCAATACCTCTCTTCAGTCTCCTCCATCCATCCCTCTCTCCCTCTATCCCC
>NW_020870253.1:0-2500 GCF_003789085.1 Penaeus vannamei | reverse complement strand
ACAGGCATAGTGTGGTTGTTTGTTAGCTTATATGAAACCGCCTGCTGCGTATCACCCAGTATTTTGTGAAGGTCACGGAAATTGGCTGGACCGTGTTGTTTATACAGTACTATTGGGCGTGTATTTTATGCCTTGTAGGTTTATTAGTGTAGCTAACCGGTTCGGTGCGACGTATTATTATCATAATCATTATCTTTTTAATTCTACTTTTCAAAGAGTTTATGTTTATTAAAAAAGTATGTTCATTTTTAAAATCAAATTTTTATGGTACAGATTTTTTTTCGACTGATGGTAACTCCGGAACCTAGAATGAATTTTGTTTCTCATCCATGGTTATAAGCATCCATTCTTGAAATAAGGGACTCTATGTCTATCCATTAGTATTTCGAAAACTAATTATATTTTTTGCTCTTTTATCTTCGATAAATCAATCACCCTATAGTTTTTACCTTCATAACTACCTCTATCAGCATGATTTATAAACAAACAAATGTCGAACTGTGTGTACTCGGGGGTCAGTGAGTACAGTTCCTATACTGGAACCCTAAGGACCCATAATATAAGCAAAATCAACGTTGTGAATAAGGAGGTTTATCTCCTAGCAAGTGTCTCGAGTGATGCTTTTCTTGTGCTTGGAAATGCACTAAGGAAAGCGTCGGTTGATGCTGAAGGACTTAAATTATTTTTAATTACTTTCCTTCCTGCATATTCCCTTTCATCTTAACCATTAAAGATTTTTCCTCTTTCGCTCTTCCTTCCTACTCACATTCTGCATTTCTCTTTATATTTTTGTGTGTTTCTTTGTACTGTAGTTTGCCTGTGTTTTTCTTTACTATTTTTAGAAAGACATGTCTTTGAACTTTTTCACCCTTTCAAACGTTACATGTTATTACATTTCTTTTTATCTTTGTTGATGCTTTTGTCTCTCCGTCTCTTCTTAGCCTTTGTTTTTCTTTGGTTTATGCCCTCTCCCCACATTATCCTTGTATATATGTTCTCTGTAAGTCTGTGTATCTGTGTCTCTCTTAGTCTCTGCTTGTGTATCCTCTCTCTATTTGATAAGGCTGTCTGTCTCTACTCCCACTTTCATTCTCTCTCTCTCTCTCTCTCCTCCTCCCCTCCTTCCCTACCTCCCTCTCTCTCTCTCTCTCTCTCTGTGTCTCTCTCTCTATCAATCTGTCTATCTCCCTTTCCGCCCCCCTCTCTCTCTCTCTCTTTTCTCTCACTCTCTCTCTCTCCCTCCTCCTCTCCTTTTTTCTCCACCCACCCCTGTCAACCTCTTTCTCTCCCTCTCCTTTTCCTCTCCCTCTCCAATTTTATCTCCCACTCCTCACTTTCCACTCCATCCCCCTCTCCCTCTCCATTTCTCTCTTCCTCTCCCTCTCCCTCTCAATTTCTCTCTTCCTCTCCCTCTCCCTCTATCTCTCCCTTCCCCCTTTCCTGCTCTCTTTAACTCTCCCTCTCGCTCACCTCTTTAGCCACTTCGTCTCTCCCCCCCCCACTCTCTCTCCCTCTCCTTTCTTACTACTTCATCTCCTCCCTTTCCCTTTTCTTCTTTCCTTCTCCCTCTTGTCATTTTTTTCCCCTTCACATCCTTCCATTTTCCTTCTCCAGCAAGTTCTTCTCCGGCCTGCAGAAGTGAGTGCTTGTTGAAGGCACCGCTAACAAGGTTGAAAGTTACAAGGAAATATTTATCGGATAACAAAAAATGCCGGATCTGAGAAAGTCACGTGTGCTGATGGGCGTGAGGAGGCTGTGAGTAGCGGGCACGGGCGTGGGTGGATATGATTGTGAATCTATATTTTTAGAAGTGGATTTTGGGAGTGTGGTTGTGTGTGTCTGTGTGCGTTTATGTGTGTATGGATCTGTTTGCGTTTGTTTTTCTGTGTGTATGTATGTGTGTTTATTAGTGTGTGAAGGCGCGTTTGCAATAGCGGATGCGTTTGTGTGCGTATACCTGTATGTTTTGTGTGTCTGTGTATCTCGAAATAAGAAAACTGTCCAAGATCAAAGTGCTTGTAGGCCAGGAAGTAAAATTGGATGAATAATCAAAAGTAATCAAACAAACACACAAATTAACACACACACACAAACACACACGCACATACACACAAACACTCACACACACACACACACGTATACACACATACTCACTCGCACACACATACAAACACACGCACACACACACAAACACTCTCACACACACGTATACACACACACTCACTCACACGCACACACACACACACGCACACACACACACACACACACACAACACACACACACGTACACACACACACAACACACACAAACACAAACACACACACACACACACCAATATCACCCCTCACTCCTCTTGACGAGCCTCAGAAAGACCAAAGTAATTGACATTTACTCCCGAGATCTAAAAGGCTCCACCAGAGTCGGACGAATTCGTAGCCCCTTCACTGACAGTCCCCTCCCCCCTCTCCTTCTCTCCACCATACCCCCTCAACCAATCCCT
>NW_020870252.1:12500-15000 GCF_003789085.1 Penaeus vannamei | reverse complement strand
CTCTCTCTCTTTCTTTCTTTCTGCGTCTTTCTCTATCTATCTCTCTATGGAGAAAAGGAAAAAAAACATAAACGAAATACAGTAAACAAAAGGAATACACGCTGATAAGAAAAGTCAAGATAAAGATAGAAAGATAGATAAATAGATAGAAAGATAGAGAGGCAGATAGACAGACAGAGAGACAGATAGACAAAGAAACAGACAAAGATACAGACAAAAAGTCAGACAGACAAAAAAGAGAGACAGAGAGAGTAAATGAAAGGAAGAACAGGGAGAAGGGAAGTAGAGACCCAACACAAAAGACATCTGACGCGTGTCAGTTACAGCGCGTGTCAGGAGATAAGATAACACCCAAAAATATAATGTGTTTTTGAATGATAAAAACACAAACGACATTTTGAGCAGTCTGAAGGGAGCGGTTGACTTCCGTTGTTGTTTTTGTTTTGGCTTTCTTTTGTATGTTCCTTTGAAGATGAAAGTTCTCATTTTGTTCTTTAAACATCTTGCATTTGATTTCAATGATGATGATAATGATATTGGTATTGACAATAATATTAAGGATAATAATGATAAGGATGGTAAAGTAGTGGTAGTAGTTGTAGGAGTAGTAGTAGTAATAACAATGATAATGATAATGATAATAATTGTTAAGATCATAAGAATGATAGTAATAATTCGAATGATAATAATGGTGATAATACTGATAATAACAATGAAGATAATAATGATGATGATGATAATAATGAAAATGATGATAATCATAATGATGATGATAATACCGGGGATGACAAGAATAATAACAATAATAGTAAGGAAAATAATTATAATGCTAGTAATAATAATGATAATAATAGTGATAGTAATGATAACAGTAAGAATATCCCAAACAATACTAATAAAACTCAGATCTCCTGGCCCGTCCCCCATCCAAACAGCCAGGTCAAGATCCAACATCCCCTCTCAGTTGCACAGATCAACCTCCTGCAACAGACATCTAACCCGTTCACCCTCGCTGCAACCTCCCCACCCCCCACCCCCGACCCCCGACCCCCCTTCAGGCATGCACCCCCCACCCTCTCTCTCTCTCTCTCTCTCTCTCTCTCTCTCTCTCTCTCTCTCTCTCTCTCTCTCTCTCTCTCTCTCCTCTCTCTCTCTCTCTCTCTCTCTGACTATTACATGTGAGTCTGAAGCTGTGGTATGTTCTCAGTGTAGATATCTTCCACCGTCTAGGCTGTTGAATGTATCCGAGCGATGCATCACCGTGCAACATTGTGCAACATTGTGCGACGCTTGGCAATGCGCGGTTAGTGCATACGTCTTGGGGAGGAGGGAAGGGGTGGAGGGAAGGAGGGAGGGATGGAGGGGGAGGGAGGGAAGGAGGGAGAGAAGATGAGGATGAGGGGAGGGGAAGGGGAAGGATGAGAGAGAGAGAGAGAGAGAGAGAGAGAGAGAGAGGAGAGAGAGAGAGGAGAGAGAGAGAGAGAGAGAGAGAGAGAGAGAGAGAGAGGAGAGAGAGAGAGAGAGAGAGAGAGAGAGAGAGAGACGTCTTCGCTCGTCTGGGGTTGAAGGATATATTTTATTTTGTTTTTGTATTTTTGTTGTGTGTTTGTTCATTTTTGTGCTTGTTTATTTGTCTAGTCTGTTTGTTTTATGTCTTCGGTTGTTGTCTCTTTTCCCCCGAATGCTATATGCAGACGCTTAATAAAACTAATATGATAGTAATGATATGATAGTAATGGATTGACAATGATAATGATGATGATAATAACAATAATGATAATAATAATGATAATGATAATAATAATCATTATTATAACCATAAATATTATAACACTGATGATGATAATAATAATGATACTAATGATAACAGCGATGATAATGTTGATACTAACAATAATGATAATAATAGTAATCAAGATAATGAAAAGGACAGAAATAAAAAAGAAGAAATGAAAGAACCTGAAACAATAAAACAAGAAAAAGAAGCGAGCGCGCGCCTCTCATCCCCCCCTTCCCCCTCCCCGGCGCCCCCCCACCCCCTCCTTCCCCTCCCCGGCGCCTCTCATCCCCCAACCCCCCACCCACCCCTACCCGGCGCCTCCCCATTCCTACCCCCCCCCCTCCCCAGTGCTTCTCATTCCTCCCCCTTCCTCCTCCCCGGCGCCTCCCATCCCCCCCTCCCTCTCCCCGGCGCCTCCCATCCCCCCCCCCCAAACCCACCCACCCTCCCGGCGGCGCCCGAGGCTCGCCACCCGATCACACATGCACGCGGCGGCCCGGTTTCCTCGCTGCAAATATCAAAACCCAATAATTCCTGTGAACTTCGGGAAGGAGTTGTGATGACTGCGAAGACGAAGGCGAAGAAGAAGAAGAAGAAGAAGAGGAAGAAGAAGCAGCTGTCAACCTCGTCGCCGCAGCTGGACGGAACTCGTAACTTACAAGTTTGAATTGATTGCTGCAGTGTTAATACCGAGGATGACGGGTTGGCTGCGGGGCGGCG
>NW_020870252.1:0-2500 GCF_003789085.1 Penaeus vannamei | reverse complement strand
AAAAAAAATCTGGATATAAATTCCCTTCATGCAGACTTCCCACCTTACGAAAACAGCAACGACCTGATTTCGTTGTATCTGATCGCAACACGTACGAAGTCCCACAGGTCCTTCTCCTCAGGGCAACCAAAGGGAGATGCTTGTAAACAGGTCGGACTCAGCTGCCATGGAGGGAGGGGTGGGGGAGTGGAGGGTGGAGGGAGGAGAGGAGGGGTGAAGTGGAGGGAGAAGAGGGGAGAGGAGGGAGGAGAGGAGGGGAAGTGAAGGCCGAGGAGAAGGAGAGGAGGAGAGGAGGGGGGAAGTGGAGAGAGGAGAAGGCAAGGAGGCTGGAAGGAGGAGGAGGGAGTGAAAAGAGGGGGAGCAGAGAGGGGGGGGAAGTGGAGCGAACGTGGGGAATTGGAGAGAACCTATGAACTTGAAAGAGTAATGAGAGAATGAAGTTTCCATTTCTGACCTCGCGAACAAAGTCGGAAACTTGGGCGGTTTTGCCAAATGGATTATGGGACCTGCGAACTTGTCTGAAAATTGGTTATAGTTGTCAAAAAAGTTGCTGGCGGGCATACTTTATGCGTGTTGAGACGCGGGCGACTTGAGGCGAAAGAAAGAGAAAATGAAAAAGTCAAGGAAGACGAGATATTAACAGCGGTTTGCCAAAAAAAAAAAAAAAAAAAAAAGAATGAAGCGACATCCTAGGATTATTTGACATCCAACCCCAATAATGAAAGAACTTACATCTCGCACTTTGATTTCACTTCATCCTTTCGCTTTTTAAGTTTATAAATCCTCCCTCTTAAAAGCAAGAGATCAGATTTAATCCCAAAATCAACATTTCTCTCTTTTTTTCCTCCGACTTCCAATGAAATATAACACACGATATGGATCTCAGTTGAAATGGGCCGCATTTGGTCATCAAACAACGTGATCGCTTTGTGCAAAATCCTCTCCGCTCTGCGAACCTTCGTCGCGAATTCCCTCGCCATCAAGCCGCCCGCGATTCGCCCTGTTGTTATCTTTGCTCGGTGTTATCTTTTATGTTTGGTGTTATCTTTTGCCTTAGTGTTATGGGGGATATCTCTGTTTGTTTGCCTGTGTTATCTTTTATGTTTGGTGTTATCTTTTTGCTTAGTGTTATGGGGATGTCTTTGTTTGTTGTTATCTTTGCTCGGTGTTATCTTTTATGTTTGGTGTTATCTTTTATGTTTGGTGTTATGGATATCTCTGTTTGTTGTTATCGTTTTTGCTTCGTGTTATCATCTGGTAGTTGTTATTTTTAATTTGGGATATCTCTGTTTAATGTTATCTTTTATGTTTGGTATTATCTTTTATGTTTGGTGTTATCTTTTATGCTTGGTGTTATCTATGTTTGTTTGTTGTCCGGTATTATTTTTTGTTGTGGGTTTTTGCCCGGTATTTGGTTGTTATCGTTTTGCTTGGTGCTATCTATATTTGGTATTATTTTTCTTCCGATGTAATCTCTGTTATGTTCTTGCCTGGTGATGTCTTTGTGTGTTGTTATTATTTTGTTTAGCGTTATTTATGCTTGTTGCTATCTGTTTCCTGGTGTTATTTTCGTTTTTTATCTTTCAGCTTGATCTTGATTGCCCTTCTCCTTCCCCTGATGTTTTATTTTGACAGTTGTTATCTTCACTTGCTGTTTATCTCTGTTTGCTGTGATCGCTACTACCTGTTATCGTTATCCTACTATCCTCTCTTCTCGTTTTATCTTCTCTTCCTATCTATGTTTCTGTTATCTTTGTTTTGTGTTCTCTCTCACCCGTTATCATCTTTCCTTCACCCACTGTCATCATCCTCACCTACTCTTATCCTCACCATCCACCATCCTCACCAAATACAATACCACATAACGTTATCTTCAATTACAGTTATCTCTGCCTGAATACCTCCACCCCCCCCCCCCCCCTCCTACCCTCCCCCCCCCCATCCCTGTCATGCTTCCCGGCGTGTCAGGTCAATCGACGACCCGGGAGACAAAGACAAGGGGCCTCTGTCACCTTTGACCTCGCATCGCGCCTGTCTTGCCTGGATATCGATCGTGCAACAAACAAGGTCGCGTCAGGGAATCAGGGAATGGCACCGAATGCTCGTGAATTATGTAATAAAGGAGGGAATTGTTGATATCGTCTCTTGATCGCAGGTGTTCGGTAGTGAGCGATCTGGGATGTTCGTGCTTGTGTTTTGTCATTTAAGGCATTTTTGATTGCGTATTGTTATTATCGTTATTATATTATTGTCAGTTGTTTTTATTATCACTATTGATATTGCTGTTGCTATTGTTATTATTATTTATCATTATTATTATTGTTTTTATTTTTTATTATTATTATTATTATTATTATTATTATTATTATTGATGTGATGTGCGATTGAGGATGTGGGATTATTATAATAGTACTATTAGTATCAGTGATTATTATCAGTATTATTATTGTAGTATTATCATTATTGATCGATGTATTTGATGTGCTAGTTAGTATGTTGA
>NW_020870251.1:765965-799890 GCF_003789085.1 Penaeus vannamei | reverse complement strand
AATAGAAGTGGGATAACAATAATACGAGGAGAGATAACGTTATGTAAACAGTCGAGCGAAATACGTAAATAAATGTAAGAATATGGTAAATTTATGTGGAGTCGTATGTGTTGTGGGAAGGGATAATGAATGTAAATAGAAGTGGGATAAACAATAATAGAGAGAGATAACGTTATATGGATTGTGAGGAATTAGTAAATAAATGTAAGCATATGGTAAATTCATGTGGTCGTATGCGCTGTGGGAAGGGATAATAAATGTAAATAGAAGTGGGATAAACAATATTAGAGAGAGATAACGTTATCTAAACAGTGAAGAATTAGTAAATAAATGTTAAACAATATTAGAGAGAGATAACGCTATGTAGACAGTGAGGAATTAGTAAATAAATGTAAGAACAAGGTTAATTCATATGAATAGTCGTAAGCGTTATAGAAAGGGATGGTATATGTAAATAGAAGTGGGATAAACAATATTAGAGAGAGATAATGTTATGTAGATAGTGAAGAATTAATAAATAAATGAAAGAATATGGTAAATTCATGTGAATAGTCGTATAAGTTGTAGGAAGGGATGGTGAATGTAAATAGAAATGGGATAAACAATATTAGAGAGAGATAACGTTATGTAGACAGTGAAGAATTAGTGAATAAATGTAAGAATATGGTAAATTTATGTGGAGTCGTATGTGTTGTAGGAAGGGATGGTGAATGTAAATAGAAGTGGGATAAACAATATTAGAGAGAGATAACGCTATACAGACAGAGAAGAATTGGTAAATAAATGTTAAACAATATTAGTGAGAGAGTAGTATAGTGAAGAATTAATAAATAAATGAAAGAATATGGTAAATTCATGTGAATAGTCGTAGGCGTTGTAGTAAGGGATAATGAATGTAAATAGAAATGGGATAAACAATATTAGAGAGAGATAACGTTATGTAGACAGAGGAGAATTGGTAAATAAATGTTAAACAATATTAGAGAGAGATAACGCTATGTAGACAGTGAAGAATTAGTAAATAAATGAAAGAATATGGTAAATTCATGTGAATAGTCGTATAAGTTGTAGGAAGGGATGGTGAATGTAAATAGAAATGGGATAAACAATATTAGAGAGAGATAACGTTATGTAGACAGTGAAGAATTAGTGAATAAATGTAAGAATATGGTAAATTTATGTGAAGAGGCGTAAGCGTTATAGAAAGGGATGGTGAATGTAAAGAGAAATGGGATAAACAATATTAAAGAGAGATAACAGTGAGTAGACAGTGAAGAATTAGCAATTAAGGATATGGTGAATTATGTGATAAAGAAACAGGATGATATGGATATTGGCCGATGAATAAACAGATGCAAAAACACGGCAAAAATTATCATTTAGTGAGGCGTGTGTGTCTTAGAAAGGGATAATAATTGTAAATAAAGATGGAATAAAGAATATGAGGAGGAGAAAGAGATAAAACGATGTAGACAGTGAACAATTAGCAAATAAATGTAAGGACAGTAAATACTGTGATAGAGAGAGAGAGAGGGAGAGGAAAAAATATCCTTTTATATTTTTTTTCTTTCCTTTTCATACAAACAAACAAATTAGTCTTCATCCTCTGTCACATCAAATGCTCAAATATATTTCCAAGATTTGATTTTTTTCTATTTTTCTTTTTTTTTTTGTATGTGTGTGTGTGTGTGTGGTGTGTGTTGTGTGTGTGTGTGTGTGTGTGTGTGTGTGTGTGTGTGTGTGTGTGTGTGTGTGTTGTGTGGTGTGGTGAGTGTGTGTGTGTGTGTGTGTGTGTGTGTGTGTGTGTGTGTGTGTGTGTGTGTGTGTGTGTGTGTGTGTGTGTGTGTGTGTGTGTGTGTGTGTGTGTGTGTGTGTGTGTGCAATCAGACAAACAAACCAAACAAAAAACTTCATGGACTTTCCTTTAATTATCACCATTTCTCTTTATCTTCTCTCTTTATCTTTATTTATCAAATCAAACGCAAATATAGAGGTATTTTTCTTTTCTTTTCTTCTTTTTCTTCTTCTTTCTCCCTTTTATCCCTTTTTATTAAACAAACAAACTGACAAACAAACCTCTATCGACTTTCCCTTTATTATCCATTTTACTATCTTTGTCATATTATTTATTACAATTCTTATTTGCATCTATTAGCTAATCATTCCCCTTCCTTACTATCATCTCAAATTCACTTTATCTTTATTTACATCTGCTAATGTCTCTCTATCCATGTAATAATCTCTTTCTATCATATCTTTATTTACTTCTATTTGCTATTTGTTCATTCTGCATTTCATCACCTCTCTTTATTACATTATTTACCATATCCTTATTTACATTCATTTGTTCATTGTTCATTGTCCACGTCATTATCTCTTAGTCCCATTATATATCATATCTTTATTTACATTTCTCCCTCTTAAGAAATACACTTGAAGCAATAGAAAAACTATATGCAATAGATAGATAAATATATATACAGATAAATGAATAGATAGGATAACATACAACTCATACAGACAGGTATATAGACACATCATTGACATCCTAAAATGCCAAAAAGTAAAATTTCAAATATATCAGATGATAGAAAACATTTTAAAATGAAATAAATGAAATAAAAATATATATTTAATTTTGCCTCAAAATCGCTTCAATGAAAGATTTTTTTTTTTTTTTTTTTTTTTTTTTTGCAGCGTGGCCAAAATGAAAAAGAAAATTTGTAAAACTTTGAGGACATTCCCAGAGATCACAGAAAGTAATGAAATATGCAAATTTTAGTCGGCATGAAGCGTCGGCTGATTTTCTTCCCGAGGTACGAAGCGGAAAATAAACAGAGAAGAAGGAGGAACAAGGGGAAAATATGAAAAGGAAAAGGATAATTGGAATATCTAATGAAAGAGTGGTAGGTGTTATGCAGGAGAGGAATCTGTTATATGTGTCTGGAAATATATCAGTGTTTGCATATGTATATATGAATAGGTATACTTAGGTATAAATAATGTACATACATCTATACATACATACAGTGTGAGTGTGTGTGTGTGTGTGTGTGTGTATTCATATATAATATATATATATATATATATATATATATTATATATATATATATATATAGAGAGAGAGAGAGAGAGAGAGAGAGAGAGAGAGAGAGAGAGAGAGAGAGAGAGAGAGAGAGAGAGAGAGAGAGAGAGAGAGAGAGAGAGAGAGAGAGAGAGAGAGAGACAGAGAGAGACAGACAGACAGACAGACAGACAGACAGACAGACAGACAGACAAAGACAGAGACAGAGAGAGACAGAGACAGACAGAGAGACAGAGAGAGACAGAGAGAGACAGAGAGAGACAGAGACAGAGACACAGAGTGAGAGACAGACAGACAAGACAGACAGACAAACAAACAGAATCAAACAAAGACAGAGACAGAGAACAGACACAGACACACAGAAAGAGAGAGTGAACGAGAGAAGAAACCCTCTCCACAGACCGAAGCCGAGAGAAAAAGCGAAGTCATGAAACCTCCCCCAGTGGAAGCCTCCCGCCCAGTCCGGATAAGCGAAACCCGGGGTCACGGAAACAGATCGGAGTGATGAATATAAATGGCCGGTTATTTACACGTCTATGAGTCGGTCGGTGTTTCTCTGGGCGCGAGGTGGGCGGGGCCCGTCAATCAGGTGTGAAAATGGTGCGTGTGTGTTTTGAGTTTCTTCCTGTTTTTTTCTGTTTTTTTCTTTTCTTTTTGTTATGTTTATTTTATTTTTTTCCTTCTTCTGCTTCTTCTTCCTTCTGTTTTCTCTTATTTTCCTTTCTTCTTCCTCTTCTTCTTCTCCTCCTCCTCCTTTTTTTCTTCTTTCTTATTCCCATCTTTAGTCTTAGATATATATGTTTGTGTTTTTTGTTTTTTTGTTGTTGTTTTGGTACTATTATCAAATTTTCTTCTTGCCCGACGGGAAGTTATCCCGACAGGTAGTCACCCCGACAGGTAGATGCCCCGACCCGACAGGTTAGTTACCCCGACAGGTACCCCGACAGGTACCCCCGGGTAGATGCCCCGACAGGTAGTTACCCCGGGTAGTCACCCCGGGTAGATCCCGACAGGTAGTTACCAGACAGGTAGTTACCCCGGCAGGTATTTTACCCCCGACAGCTAGTTAGTCACAGCTAGTTACCCCCGACAGCTAGTTACCCCGACAGGTAGATACCCCGACAGCTAGTTACCACCGAACAGGTAGTTACCAGGTAGTTACCCCCCGACAGGTAGTTACCCCCGACAGGTAGTTATCCCGACAGGTAGTTACCCCCGACAAGTAGTTACCCCGACAGGTAGTTACCACCCGACAGCTAGTTACCCCGACAGCTAGTTAGTTACCCCGACAGGTAGTTACCTCACTAGTTTACCGACAGGTAGATAGATAGCTAGTTACCCCGACAGTTAGATTCCCCCCCGACAGGTAGTTACCCCCAAAGTTAGTTACCCCGACAGGTAGTTACCCCGACAGGTACAGCTAGTTACCCCGACAGCTAGTTACCCCCGACAGGTAGTATCCCAACAGGTAGTTACCCCTACAGGTAGATACCCCCGACAGTAGTTACCCCGCAGGTACCCGAACAAGTAGTTACCCGCTAGTTACCCCCAACAGGTAGATACCCCGACAGCTAATTATCCCGACAGGTAGTTATCCCGACAGCTAGTTACCCCCGACAGCTAGTTATAGTCACCCCCGACAGGTAGATACCCCGACAGTATTCCACCGCAAACTAGTTACCCGACAAAGACCCCGAACAGGTAGTCACCCCGACAGGTAGACAGCTAGTTACCCCGACAGCTAGTTACCCCCGACAGCTAGTTACCCCCGACAGGTAGTCACCCCCCGACAGTAGATTACCCCGACAGCCCTAGTTACCCCGACAGCTAGTTACCCCGACAGCTAGTTACCCCCGACAGGTAGTCACCCCCGACAGGTAGATACCCCGACAGCTAGTTACACCGCTAGACAGCTAGTTACCCCGACAGGTACACAGCCCCCCCCGACAGCTACCCCCGACAGCTAGTTTACCCCCACAGGTAGTCACCCGACAGAGATTACCGCGACAGCTAGTTACCCCCGACAGCCCCGACAGAGTTACCCCCGAGGTAGTAGATAGTACCCCGACAGCTAGTTACCACCGACAACTAATTACCCCCGACAACTAGTTACCCCGACAGGTAGTTCACCCCCGACAGGTAGATACCCCGACAGCTAGTTATCCCGACAGCTAGTTACCCCGACAGGTAGTTACCCCGACAGGTAGTTACCCCCGACAGGTAGTTACCCCCGACAGGTAGTTACCCCGGACAGCTTAGTTACCCCCGACAGCTAGTCACCCCCCGACAGGTAGTTACCCCCGACAGGTAGTATTACCCCCGACAGCCCCGACAGCTAGTTACCCACCGACAACCCCCGACAGGTAGTTCACCCCCGACAGGTAGATTTACCCCGACAGCTAGTCCCGACAGCCCCCGACAGCTAGTTACCCCCGACAGGTAAGCACCCCCGACAGGTAGATACCCCGACAGCTAGTTACCCCGACAGGTTACACAGCTAGTTACCCCCGACAGGTAGTCACCCCGACAGTAGATACCCCGACAGCTAGTTACCACTGACACTCACCCCCGACACTAAGTTACCCCCGACAGGTAGTCACCCCGACAGGTAGAACCCCGACAGTTATTACCCCCGACAGCTAGTTACCCCCGACCCCGACAGGTAGATACAGCTAGTTACCCCCGGACAGGGTTCCCCCGACAGGTAGTCACCCCGACAGGCTAGTTACCCCGACAGGTAGTTAACCCCGACAGGTAGTTACCCCCGACAAGCACCCCGACAGTAGTTACCCCGAAGCCCCCGACAGGTAGTTACCCCCGACAGCTAGTTACCCCCGACAGCTAGTTACCCCGACAGTAGTTTACCCCCGACAGGTAGTTACCCCCGACAGTAGTCCCCACAGTAGTTACCCCGACAGGTAGTCACCACGACAAGCTAGTTACCCCCGACAGGTACCCGACAGGTAGTTACCCCCGCAGGTAGTTACCCCCGACAGGTTTAGTTTACCCCGACAGGTAGTACCCCGTTTACCCCGACAGTCACCCTTAGCTTACCCCCGACAGGAGTCACCCCCGTGGTAGTCACCCGACAGGTAGATACCCCGACAGCTAGTTACCACCGACAACTAGTTACCCCCGACAGGTAGTTACCCCACATGTAGTACCCCGACAGCTAGTTACCAACAACTAATTACCCCGACAACTAGTTACCCCCAACAGGAGTCCCGAAGCTATTACCCCGCAAGCTAGTTACCTCTAACAGGTAGTTACCCCGACAACTAGATTACCTCCGACAGGTAATACCCCGACAGCTAAGTTACCCCCGACAAGCTATTTACCCCCGACAGCGTAGTCACCCCCGACAGGTAGTTACCCCGACAGCTAATTATCCCGACAGTAGTTACCCCCGAACGAGTTAGTACCCGACAGACAGGTAGTCACCCCCGACAGGCTAGTTACCCCGACAGCTAGTTCCCCCGGACAGCTAGTTACCCGACAGCTAGTTCTACCCCCGACAGGTAGTCACCCCGACAGGTAGTCACCCCCGACAGGTCAAGTTACCCCGACAGCTAGTCACCCCCGACAGGTAGTTACCACAGGTCCCCGACAGTACAGGGTAGATTACCCCGACAGCTATTTACCCGACCGGTAGTCCACCTACCCCGAGTTACCACCGACTAATTACCCCCGACAACTAGTTACCCCCAACAGGTAATACCCCCGACAGGCAGACCCCCGACAGCTAGTTACCACTAACAGGTAGTTACCCCCGACAACTAGTTACCCCGACATTGTATATACACCCGACAGCTAGTTACCCCCGACAACTAGTTTTACCCGCCGGACAGGTAGTCACCCCCGACAGTAGTTACCCCGACAGCTAATTATCCCCAGCTTAGTTACCCCGACAGGTAGTCACCCCGACACCTAGTTTACCACCGTCCCCCGACAGGTAGTCACCCCCACTAGCGGAGATCCCGACCAAGTCCTCCAAACCAAACCGGCATCCAGACGACCTCCTCGCCCCGACCTCCCGCCGTGCAATTACCAATCAACAGCATATTGTGAGCAACAAACTACATTCGGAGATAACTGATTCTGCAATCAAATGGTCTTTGCAATGGGGGTGGCAGAGCAGGGGGGGGGGCGGGGAAGGGGGGACGGGGGGTGTTTTTCCTTCGGTGGCGGTCGAGTGATTAGCTGACTTAGAGGGGTATGACTTGGTGTGAAGGTGTGTGAAGGTGTGTGGGTGTTGTGTGTGAGTGTTGTTGTGGGTGTTATGTGGTGAAGTGTGTGAAGGTGTGTGCGTTGTGTGGGTGTGGGTGTCTAAGCGTGTGGGTGTTTGTGTGTTGGATGTTTTTGTGTGGGTGTCTGATTGTGAGAGTGTGTGGGTGTGGGGGGGTGTCTGGGTTGTGGGTTCTAGTGTGTGGTTGTTGTGTGTTGGCCGTTTTGTGTGGAGTGTTTGTGTGTGGGTGGTCTGGGTGGAGTGTGTGTTGGGTGGGGTGTCTGGCATCGGTGTGGGTGTGTGTGTGTGGGTGTCTTGGGTGTCTCTCCCTCTCTCTCCTCCTCCTCTACCTCCTCCCGTCCTCCTCCTCCTCCGCCCTGCCGTCCGGATGTGGGTGTTTGTAGTGGGTCCGTGCTTTTGTGTGTGTGAGCCTGGTGTCTGGGTGTGGGTGTTTGTGGACATTGGGTGGAAGGTTGTGTCTGTGTGTGGAGTGCTATTTTGTGTCCTGGTGTTTTTGGTGTGTGGGTGTTTGTGTGTGTGCGGTGTTTGTGTGTGGGTGGTCGGGTGTGGGTGTTTGTGTCAGGGTGTCTGGGTGTGGGAGTGTGTGCGGTGTCTGGGTGAGCATGTGTGTGTGTGATGTGGTGTCTGGGTGTGGTGTTTGTGTCCAGGGTNGTTGAGGATTTGGGGGGGATGAGGGGTGTGGGCTGGAGGGGGGCGTTTGTGAGGGCTTAGTGGGTGGAGGGGGGCGTGGCCTAAGCCTGTGAGGGCTGGAGGGGGGCGTGGCCTAAGCCTGTGAGGGGCTGGAGGGGCGTGGCTAAGCCTGTGAGGGACTAAAGGGTTATCCTGGAGGCCCCGGGGACATGGGTCGAGGGGGGCGAAGGGCGAGCGGGGTTCGACGGAGCGCCGGGATTGGAGGTGAGTTGGAGGATTTGGGGGGGATTTTTTTGAGGATTTTGGGGGATTTTGTTTAGTGGGCTGGAGGGGGCGTGGCCTAAGCCTGTGAGGGGCTGGAGGGGGGCGTGGCCTAAGCTGTGAGGGGCTGGAGGGGGGCGTGGCCTAAGCTGTGAGGGGCTGGAGGGGGCGTGGCCTAAGCCTGTGAGGGACTAAAGGGTTATCCTGGAGGCCCCGGGGACAGGGTCGAGTGGGCGAAGGGCGAGCGCGGGTTCGACGGAGCGCCGGGATTGGAGGTGAGTTGGAGATTTGGGGGGGGATTTTTTGAGGATTTTGGGGGATTTTGTTTAGTGGGCTGGAGGGGGGCGTGGCCTAAGGCT
This sequence comes from Penaeus vannamei, assembly GCF_003789085.1. NCBI lineage: Eukaryota > Metazoa > Arthropoda > Malacostraca > Decapoda > Penaeidae > Penaeus > Penaeus vannamei. The sequence goes on along the minus strand of NW_020870251.1, from coordinate 791,309 downwards.
GTGGGCTGGAGGGGCGTGGCCTAAGCCTGTGGGGCTGGAGGGGGGCGTGGCCTAAGCCTGTGAGGGGCTGGAGGGGGGCGTGGCTGTGGGTAGGATGTGAGGGACTAAAGGGTTATCCTGGAGGCCCCGGGGACATGGGTCGAGTGGGGGCGAAGGGCGAGCGCGGGTTCGACGGAGCGCCGGGATTGGAGGTGAGTTGGAGGATTTGGGGGGGATTTTTTGAGGATTTTGGGGGATTTTGTTTAGTGGGCTGGAGGGGGCGTGGCCTAAGCCTGTGAGGGGCTGGAGGGGGGCGTGGCCTAAGCCTGTGAGGGGCTGGAGGGGGGCGTGGCCTAAGCCTGTGAGGGGCTGGAGGGGGGCGTGGCCTAAGCCTGTGAGGGACTAAAGGGTTATCCTGGAGGCCCCGGGGACATGGGTCGAGTGGGGGCGAAGGGCGAGCGCGGGTTCGACGGAGCGCCGGGATTGGAGGTGAGTTGGAGGATTTGGGGGGGGATTTTTTTTGAGGATTTTGGGGATTTTGTTAGTGGGGCTGGAGGGGGGGTGGCCTAAGCCTGTGAGGGGCTGGAGGGGGGCGTGGCCTGTGAGGGCTGGAGGGGGGCGTGGCCTAAGCCTGTGAGGGGCTGGAGGGGGGCGTGGCTAAGGCTGTGAGGGGCTGGAGGGGGGCGGGCCTAAGCCTGTGGGCTGGAGGGGGCGGCTAAGCCTGTGAGGGGCTGGAGGGGCGTGGCCTAAGCCTGTGCTGGCGTGGGTGAGGACTAAAGGGTTATCCTGGAGGCCCCGGGGACATGGGTCGAGTGGGGGCGAAGGGCGAGCGCGGGTTCGACGGAGCGCCGGGATTGAGGTGAGTTGGAGGATTTGGGGGGGATTTTTTTGAGGATTTGGGGGATTTTGTTTAGTGGGCTGGAGGGGGCGTGGCCTAAGCCTGTGAGGGGCTGGAGGGGGGCGTGGCCTAAGCCTGTGAGGGACTAAAGGGTTATCCTGGAGGCCGGGGACATGGGTCGAGTGGGGGCGAAGGGCGAGCGCGGGTTCGACGGAGCGCCGGATTGGAGGTGAGTTGGAGGATTTGGGGGGGGATTTTTTTTGAGGATTTTGGGGATTTTGTTTAGTGGGCTGGAGGGGGGCGTGGCCTAAGCCTGTGTGAGGGGGCTGGAGGGGGGGCCTAAGCCTGTGAGGGGCTGGAGGGGGGCGTGGCCTAAGCCTGTGAGGGACTAAAAGGGTTATCCTGGAGGCCCGGGGACATGGGTCGAGTGGGGGCGAAGGGCGAGCGCGGGTTCGACGGAGCGCCGGGATTGGAGGTGAGTTGGAGGATTTGGGGGGGGATTTTTTTGAGGATTTTGGGGGATTTTGTTTAGTGGGCTGGAGGGGGCGTGGCCTAAAAGCCTGTGAGGGGCTGGAGGGGGGCGTGGCCTAAGCCTGTGAGGGGCTGGAGGGGGCGTGGCCTAAAGCTGTGAGGGGCTGGAGGGGGGCGTGCCTAAGCCTGTGAGGGCTGGAGGGCGGGGGGGCCCTAAGCCTGTGAGGGCTGGAGGGGGCGTGGCCCTGTGAGGGGCTGGAGGGGGGCGTGGGCCTACTAAGCTGTGCTGGAGTGGAGGTGAGGGACTAAAGGGTTATCCTGGAGGCCCCGGGGACATGGGTCGAGTGGGGGCGAAGGGCGAGCGCGGGTTCGACGGAGCGCCGGGATTGGAGGTGAGTTGGAGGATTTGGGGGGGGATTTTTTGAGGATTTGGGGATTTAGTGGGCTGGAGGGCGGATTTTAAGCTGTGAGGGGTGGAGGGGGGCGTGGCCTAAGCTGTGAGGGGCTGGAGGGGGGCGTGGCCTAAGCCTGTGAGGGCTGGGAGGGGGCGTGGCCTAAGCCTGTGAGGGGCTGGAGGGGGGCGTGGGCCTAAAGCCTAAGCCTGTGAGGGACTAAAGGGTTATCCTGGAGGCCCCGGGGACATGGGTCGAGTGGGGGCGAAGGGCGAGCGCGGGTTCGACGGAGCGCCGGGATTGGAGGTGAGTTGGAGGATTTGGGGGGGGATTTTTTTGAGGATTTTGGGGGATTTTGTTTAGTGGGCTGGAGGGGGGCGTGGCCTAAGCCTGTGAGGGGCTGGAGGGGGGCGTGGCCTAAGCCTGTGAGGGACTAAAGGGTTATCCTGGAGGCCCCGGGGACATGGGTCGAGTGGGGGCGAAGGGCGAGCGCGGGTTCGACGGAGCGCCGGGATTGGAGGTGAGTTGGAGGATTTGGGGGGGATTTTTTTGAGGATTTTGGGGGATTTTGTTTAGTGGGCTGGAGGGGGGCGGGCCTAAGCCTGTGGGCCGTAAGCCTGTGAGGGGCTGGAGGGGGGCGTGGCCTAAGCCTGTGAGGGGCTGGAGGGGGGCGTGGCCTAAGCCTGTGAGGGACTAAAGGGTTATCCTGGAGGCCCCGGGGACATGGGTCGAGTGGGGGCGAAGGGCGAGCGCGGGTTCGACGGAGCGCCGGGTTGGAGGGTGAGTTGGAGGATTTGGGGGTGGGATTTTTGAGGATTTTTTTTTAGAATTTTGGGGGGGATTTTTGGGGATTTTTGGGTTTTTTTTTTGTTTTTTGGGGGGATTTTTGGGATTTTTGAGGATTTTTTAAAGGATTTTTAAAATGATTTTGGGGATTTTTGGGGATTTTAAGGATTTTTTTTTGGGATTTTTAGGGATTTTTTGAGGAATTTTTTTAAGGATTTTTTAAATGATTTTGGGGATTTTGAGGATTTTAAGGATTTTTTGGGATTTCTTGAAGGATTTTTAGGGATTTTTTGAGGATTTTTTCAGACGTTTTTATGGATTTGTCCAGATTTTTTTGAGGATGTTTAGTGATTTTTCAGATTTTGGGGGGATTTTATCAATTTTAGGGATTTCAGGTTTTTAGGATATTTTCAGATTTTTAGATTTTCAGGATTAATAAGGATTTCAAAGTTTTACTTCCAGATTTTAATTTTTTTTCAGATATTTAGGATTTTTCAGATGTTATTTTGAACATTTTTAAGTGCATCTGCTCAGATTTTTAAAGACTTGCCCAGATTTTTAAGGATTTAAGATTTTTTTTAGGAATTTTCAGATTTCTACGGATTTTTCAGATGTTATTTGGAACATTTTTAAGTGCATTTGCCCAGATTTTTAAGGATTTAAGATTTTTAGGAATTTTCAGATTTTTAAGGATTTTAGATTTTTACGGATTTTTCAGTTTTTTCTCAAATTTTTAAGGATTTTTCAAGTTTCTCTCGGTGACCAGATTTATTCAGAAATAGAGAGAGAAAAAAATAAAGAGGGAGAGAAAAATAAAAGATAAAGCTAGAAAGTAAAATAATAATAATAATAATAATCACGATGATTTTTTTTTTTTCGATTTTTCTGTTTTTTTTATTTATTTTAGATTTTTTTCAGATTTTTTCAAGTGTTCTCAGATTTTTTTTCATGTATTTTCTCTGATTTTCTGATTTTCTTTTTCTTATTTATATATTTTTGTTATAATTCCATTTATCAGATTTATTATAAATTGTAAGTAATTTATTTATTCGAATTACTTATATATGTGTTTTTTTCTACGTATATGAATACACACACACACAACACACACACACAACACACATACACAACACACACACACACACACACACACACACACACACACACAACACACACACACACACACACACACACACACACACACACACACACACAAGCAAACACGCACACACACAAACAAACAAACACACGCACACACACAAACAAACAAACAAACACACACACACAGTTCCACACACACACACACAAACAAACAAAAACACAACACCACAACACAGTTCCACACACACAAACAAACAAACAAACACACCACACACAGTTCCACACACACAAACAAACAAACAAACACACAGTTCCACACACACAAAAACAAACCACACACCACACAACACACACACAAACAAACAAAACAAACACACACACACAGTTCCACACACACAAACAAACAAACAAACACACACACACAGTTCCACACACACAAACAAACAAACACACACACACACAACACACACAAACAAACAAACAAACACACACACACAGTTCCACACACACAAACAAACAAACAAACAAACAACAAACACACACAAACAAAACAAACAACACACACACAACCACACACACAAACAAACAAACAAAAACACACACAGTTCCACACACACACAAACAAACAACAACACAAACACAAACACACACCAACAAACAAACAAAAAAAAACAAACACACACACAATTCCACAAACAAACAAAACAAAACAAACATACACACACACAAACAAACAAAAACACACACAAACAACACAACAAACAAAAAACACACACAAAACAAAACAAACACACAACACACAATTCCACACACACAAACAAACAAACAAAACACACAACACACACACAAACACAAACAAACACACACACAACACACACAAACAAACACAAACACACACACAACAAACACACACACACATTCCACACAACACACAATTCACACACACAAACAAACACACACACCACAGTTCCACACACACACACAATTCCACACCACAAACAAACAAAAACACACAAACAAAACAAAAAACACACAAGCAATAATAACTAACTAATGAACACACCTCCCCCCCTTCTCCCCCCCCACCAGGGCCTCCCCGGTACGAAAGGAGAACTGGGAGAAGATGGGAGGAGCGGAGACACAGGTCGACGCGGTGACCCAGGACGACCCGGGTCAAAGGGCGAGCCGGGGTTGCCAGGTAGGTCGAGGGTTTTTTTTTTTTTTTTTTTTTTTTTTTTTTTGAGGGGGGGGAGGTCGGTTTTTTTTTTTTCTTAAGTTTTAGATTTTCGAGTTTTTTTATTTATTTTTTATTTTTTGAGCTTTTTATTTATTTATTTATTTTTTTTATTTTTTTTTTTTTTTACTTTTTTTTTAGGGGAGGTCGGGGTTTTTTTTTTCTTAAGTTTTAGATTTTCGTTTTTTTTTTTTTTTTTTTTTTTTTTGAGCTTTGATTTTTTTTTTTTTTTTTTTTAGGGGAGGTCGGTTTTTTTTTTTTTCTTAAGTTTTAGATTTTCTTAAATTTTTAAAATCTTAAATTTTTAGATTTTCGAGTTTTTTTATGATTTTTTGAGCTTATGATTTTTTTTTTAATTTTTGAGTTTTTGAATTCTTAAATTTTTGAATCTTTGAATCTTTGAATTTTCAATCTTCAAACTTTCAAATCCTCGACTTTTTGACTTTCCTTCCAAATCTCCAAATCTTTAAATCCTCAATTTTTTCCAAATCTTCGACTTTTTGACCTTTTGACCTTTTGACCTCTTGACCTCTTGACCTCTTGAACTTTTGACCTTTTGACCTCTCCTTCAGGCATCCCCGGACGCAAACCTTCCCAATCTTCGACCTTTTGACCTTTTGACCTCTTGACCTCTCCCTCAGGCATCCCCGGACGCAAAGGATTTGACGGGCGACCTTTTGACCTCTCCTTCAGGCATCCCCGGACGCAAACCTTCCCAATCTTCGACCTTTTGACCTTTTGACCTCTTGACCTCTCCCTCAGGCATCCCGACGCAAAGGATTTGACGGGCGACCTTTTGACCTCTCCTTCAGGCATCCCCGACGCAAACCTTCCCAATCTTCGACCTTTTTGACCTTTTGACCTCTTGACCTCTCCCTCAGGCATCCCCGGGACGCAAAGGATTTGACGGGCGACCTTTTGACCTCTCCTTCAGGCATCCCCGGACGCAAACCTTCCCAATCTTCGACCTTTTGACCTTTTGACCTCTTGACCTCTCCCTCAGGCATCCCCGGACGCAAAGGATTTGACGGGCGACCTTTTGACCTCTCCTTCAGGCATCCCCGGACGCAAACCTTCCCAACTTCGACCTTTTGACCTTTTGACCTCTTGACCTCTCCCTCAGGCATCCCCGGACGCAAACCTTCCAATTTCGACTTTTGACCTTTTTAACCTCTTGACCTCTCCCTCAGGCATCCCCGGACGCAAACCTTCCCAATCTTCGACCTTTTGACCTCTTGACCTTTTGACCTTTTGACCTCTTGACCTCTCCCTCAGGCATCCCCGGACGCAAACCTTCCCAATCTTCGACCTTTTTTGACCTCTTTGACCTTTTGACCTTTTGACCTTTTGACCTCTCCCTCAGGCATCCCCGGACGCAAACCTTCCCAATCTTCGACCTTTTGACCTCTTGACCTTTTGACCTCTTGACCTTTTGACCTCTTGACCTTTTGACTTTTAACCTCTTGACCTCTCCCTCAGGCATCCCCGGACGCAAAGGATTTGACGGGCGACCGGGAGCGGCGGGGCGCGACGGCAGCAAGGGCGCGCCGGGTGCCATGGGCGTCTCCGGCTATAAGGTGCGTGTTGGGGTTGTGGTTGGGGTTGTTGTTTGTTAGCTGTGGTTGTGGTTGTTGTGTGGTTGTTGGGGTGAGGTTGTGGTTGAGGTTGTTGGTTGTTGTGGTTGTTGGGGTTGTGGTTGTTGGGGTTGCTGTGGTTATGGTTGTTGGGGGTTGGGGGTGGGGTTGTAGTTAATAATATTAATACTACAACTACAGCTGCAGTTGAAGTTGTGGTTGGGTTGTGTTGCGGTTGTTGTCCCTGTGGTTGGGGTTGTTTGGGGCTGAGGTGTGGTTGTTGGGGTTGAGGTTGTGGTTTGTGGTTGTGTCCCTGTGGTTGGGGTTGTTGTTGTTGTAGCTGTGGTTTGTTGTTGTGGTTGTAGTTAATAATATTAACACTACAGCTGCAGTTGAAGTTGTGGTTGGGGTTGTGGTTGTTGTGGTTGTTTTATTTATATATATAAGGTACGTGTTGTGGTTGGGGTTGTTGTTGTTGTAGTTGTGGTTGTGGTTGTGGTTGTTGTAGCTGTGGTTGTTGTGGTTGTAGTTAATAATATTAACACTACAACTACAGCTGCAGTTGAAGTTGTGGTTGTGTATTTATATATATAAAAGGTACGTGTTGAGGTTGTGGTTGTAGTTGTGGTTGTTGTCGGGGTTAGGGTTGTTGTGGTTGTTGTATTTATATATATATAAGGTACGTGTTGTGGTTGGGGTTGTTGTAGTTGTGGTTGGGGTTGGGGTTGGGGTTGTTGTAGCTGTGTTGTAGTTAATAATATTAACACTACAACTACAGCTGCAGTTGAAGTTGTGGTTGTTTTAGTTGTAGTTATATATATAAGGTACGTGTTGTAGTTATGGTTGTAGTTATATATATATATATATATATATATATACATAAAGTACGTGTTGTGTTTGTGGTTGTGGAATCTCCGGCTATAAGGTGCGTGTTTGTGGTTAAGGTTGTGGTTGTTGTTGGGGTTGTTGTGGTTGTAGAATCTCTGGCAATAAGGTGCGTGTTGTGGTTGTTGTAGTTGTGGTTGTGGAATCTCCGGCTATAAGGTGCGTGTTGTGGTTAGGGTTGTTGGGGTTGTAGTTGTGGTTGTTGTTGTAGTTGTGGTTGTGGAATCTCTGGCTATAAGGTGCGTGTTGTGCTTGTTGTAGTTGTGGTTGTGGAATCTCCGGCTATAAGGTACGTGTTGTAGTTGGAGTTGTGGTTGTAGTGACTGTGGTTATTAGGGTTGTGGTTGTAGTGACTGTGGTTATTAGGGTTGTGGTTGTAGTGACTGTGGTTATTATTAGTGACTGGTTATTAGGGTTGTGGTTGTAGTGACTGTGGTTATTAGGGTTGTGGTTTGTAGTGACTGTGGTTATTAGGGTTGTGGTTGTAGTACTGTGGTTATTAGGGTTGTGGTTGTGTGACTGTGGTTATTAGGGTTGTGGTTGTAGTGGACTGTGGTTATTAGGGTTGTGGTTGTAGTGACTGTGGTTATTAGGGTTGTGGTTGTAGTGACTGTGGTTATTAGGGTTGTGGTTGTAGTGACTGTGGTTATTAGGGTTGTGGTTGTAGTGACTGTGGTTATTAGGGTTGTGGTTGTAGTGACTGTGGTTATTAGGGTTGTTTTGTTGTGTATTACTGTGTTATTAGGGTTGTGGTTGTTAGTGACTGTGGTTATTAGGGTGTGGTTTTAGTGACTGTGGTTATTAGGGTTTGTGGTTGTAGTGACTGTGGTTATTAGGGTTGTGGTTGTAGTTACTGTGGTTATTAGGGTTGTGGTTTGTAGTGACTGTGGTTATTAGGGTTGGGTTGTAGTGACTGTGGTTATTAGGGTTGTGGTTGTAGTGACTGTGGCTATTAGGGTTGTGGTTGTAGTGACTGTGGTTATTAGGGTTGTGGTTGTAGTGACTGTGGTTATTAGGGTTGTGGTTGTAGTGACTGTGGTTATTAGGGTTGTGGTTGTAGTGACTGTGGCTATTAGGGTTTTGGTTGTAGTGACTGTGGTTATTAGGGTTGTGGTTTGTAGTGACTTGTTATTAGGTTGTGGTTGTAATGACTGTGGTTATTAGGGTGTGGTTGTTTAGTGACTGTGGTTATTAGGGTTTGTGGTTGTAGTGACTGTGGTTATTAGGGTTGTGGTTGTAGTGGACTGTGGTTATTAGGGTTGTGGTTGTAGTGACTGTGGTTATTAGGGTTGTGGTTGTAGTGACTGTGGTTATTAGGGTTGTGGTTGTAAGTGACTGTGTTATTAGGGTTGTGGTTGTAGTGACTGTGGTTATTGGGTTTGTGGTTGTAGTGACGTTGGTTGTAGTGACTGTGGTTATTAGGGTTGTGGTTGTAGTGACTAGTGACTGTGGTTATTAGGGTTGTGGTTGTAGTGGACTGTGGTTATTAGTGGTTGTGGTTGTAGTGACTGTGGTTATTAGGGTTGTGTTGTAGTGACTGTGGTATTTAGGGTTGTGGTTGTAGTGACGTGGTTATTTAGGGTTGTGGTTGTAGTGACTGTGGTTATTAGGGTTGGTTGTGTGAGGTTATTAGTGGTTGTAGTGACTGTGGTTTATTAGGGTTGTTGGTTTGTAGTGACTGTGGTTATTAGGGTTGTGGTTGTAGTGACTGTGGTTATTAGGGTTTGTGGTTGTAGTGACTGTGGTTATTAGGGTTTGTGGTTGTAGTGACTGTGGTTATTAGGGTTGTGGTTGTAGTGACTGTGGTTATTAGGGTTGTGGTTGTAGTGACTGTGGTTATTAGGTTGTGGTTGTAGTGACTGTGGTTATTAGGGTTGTGGTTTGTAGTGACTGTGGTTATTAGGTTGTGGTTGTAGTGACTGTGGTTATTAGGTTGTTGTTGTTAGTGACTGTGGTTATTAGGGGTTGTGGTTGTAGTGACTGTGGTTATTAGGGTTGTGGTTGTAGTGACTGTGGTTATTAGGGTTGTGGTTGTAGTGACTGTGTTATTAGGGTTGTGGTTGTAGTGACTGTGGTTATTAGGGTTGTGGTTGTAGTGGACTGTGGTTATTAGGGTTGTGGTTGTAGTGACTGTGGTTATTAGGGTTGTGGTTGTAGTGACTGTGGTTATTAGGGTTGTGGTTGTAGTGACTGTGGGTTATTAGGGTTGTGGTTGTAGTGACTGTGGTTATTCACTGTTGGTTATTAGGGTTGTGTTGTAGTGACTGTGGTTATTAGGGTTTGTGGGTAGTGACTGTGGTTTTAGGGTTTGGTTGTTAGTGACTGTGGTTTTAGGGTTGAGGTTGTAGTGACTGTGTTTTTAGGGTTGTGGTTGTAGTGACTGTGGTTATTAGGGTTTGTGGGTTGTAGTGACTGTGGTTATTAGGGTTGTGGTTGTAGTGACTGTGGTTATTAGGGTTGTGGTTGTAGTGGACTGTGGTTATTAGGGTTGTGGTTGTAGTGACTGTGGTTATTAGGGTTGTGGTTGTTAGTGACTGGTTTATTAGGGTTGTGGTTGTAGTGACTGTGTTATTAGGGTGTTGTGTGACTGTGGTTATTAGGGTTGTGGTTGTAGTGACTGTGGTTATTAGGGTTGTGGTTGTTAGTGACTGTGGTTATTAGGGTTGGTGGTTGTAGTGACTGGTTTATTAGGGTTTGTTGGTTTAGTGACTGTGGTTATTAGGGTTGTGGTTGTAGTGACTGTGGTTATTAGGGTTGTTGGTTGTAGTGACTGGTTATTAGGGTTGTGGTTGTAGTGACTGGTTATTAGGGTTGTGGTTGTAGTGGACTGTGGTTATTAGGGTTTGTGGTTGTAGTGACTGTGGTTATTAGGGTTGTGGTTGTAGTGACTGTGGGTTATTAGGGTTGTGGTTGTAGTGACTGTGGTTATTAGGGTTGTGGTTGTAGTGACTGTGGTTATTAGGGTTGGTTGTAGTGACTGACTTGGTTATTAGGGTTGTGTTGTTAGTGACTGTGGTTATTAGGGTTGTGGTTGTAGTGACTGTGGTTATTAGGGTTGTGGTTGTAGTGACTGTGGTTATTAGGGTTGAGGTTGTAGTGACTGTGGTTATTAGGGTTGTGGTTGTAGTGATGTGGGTTATTAGGGTGTGGTTGTAGTGACTGTGGTTATTAGGGTTGTGGTTGTAGTGACTGTGGTTATTAGGGTGTGGTTGTAGTGACTGTGGTTATTAGGGTTGTGGTTGTAGTGGACTGGTTATTAGGTTGTGGTTGTAGTGACTGTGGTTATTAGGGTTGAGGTTGTAGTGACTGTGGTTTATTGAGGTTGTGGTTGTAGTGACTGTGGTTATTAGGGTTTGTGTTGTAAGTGACTGGTTATTAGGGTTGTGGTTGTAGTGACTGGGGTTGTGGTTGTAGTGACTGTGGTAAGTGACTGTTGTGGGTTATTAGGGTTGAGGTTGTAGTGACTGTGGTTATTAGGGTTGTGGTTGTAGTGACTGGTTATTAGGTATTTGTGGTTGTAGTGACTGGTTATTAGGGTTGTGGTTGTAGTGACTTGGTTATTAGGGTTGTGGTGTAGTGACTGTGGTTATTAGGGTTGTGGTTGTAGTGACTGTGGTTATTGGGTTGGGTGTGTAGTGGACTGTGGTTATTAGGGTTGTGGTTGTAGTGACTGGTGGTTATTAGGGTTGGTGGTTGTAGTGACTGTGGAGTGGTTGTGGTTGTAGTGACTGTGGTTATTAGGGTTGTGGTTGTAGTTGACTGTGGTTATTAGGGTTGTGGTTGTAGTTGACTAGTGGATTATTAGGGTTGTGGTTGTAGTGACTGTGGTTATTAGGTTGTGGTTGTTGACTGTTATTAGGGTTTGTGGGTTTAGTGACTGTGGTTATTAGGGTTGTGGTTGTAGTGACTTGTGGTTTTAGGGTTGTGGTTGTAGTGACTGGTTATTAGGGTTGTGGTTGTAGTGACTGTGGTTATTAGGGTTGAGGTTGTAGTGACTGTGGTTATTAGGGTTGTTGGTTGTAGTGGCTATTGGTTTATTAGGGTTGTGGTTGTAGTGACTGTGGTTATTAGGGTTGTGGTTTGTAGTGAGGTTATTAGGGTTTGGTTGTAGTGGACTGTGGTTATTAGGGTTGTGGTTGTAGTGACTGTGGTTATTAGGGTTGTGGTTGTAGTGACTGTGGTTATTAGGGTTGTGGTTGTAGTGACTGTGGTTATTAGGGTTGTGGTTGTAGTGACTGTGGTTATTAGGGTTGTGGTTGTTGTAGTGTTGCAATTATTGTCAATTATGATTCTCATATTTCAAATACTATTCTTAGATTTATGCTTATATATTCCTACATATTCTTATATATTCTTATATTTATTCTTCTATTCTTATATATATCTTCTTCTATTTTTATATTTATTCTTCTATTTTTTATACTTCTTCTTATATTTTTCTTCTATATTCTTCTATATTCTTTATTCTTATATTCTTACATATTCTTCTATATTCTTACATATTCTTATATTCTTACATATTCTTATATTCTTACATATTTTTTATTCTTACATTTTTATATTCTACATTTATTCTTTTATATTCTTACATATTCTTTTTATATTCTTGCATATTCTTTTATATTCTTGCATATTCTTTTTATATTCTTACATATTCTTTTATATTCTTAACATATTTCTTTTATATCTTACATATTCTTTATATTCTTACATATTCTTTTTATATTCTACATATTCTTTTATATTCTTACACAATTCTTTTATATTCTCACATATTCTTTTATATTCTTTACACATTCTTTTATATTCTTACATATTCTTTTATATTCTTACACATTTCTTTATATTTTACATATTCTTATGTATTCTTACATATTCTTATATATTCTTACATATTCTTGTATATTTCTTATATTTTATATTTATTCTTCTATTTCTTATTTATATTAGTCTATTTTTATATTTATTCTTCTATTCTTATACTTATTCTTATATTTTTCTTCTATATTCTTGTATTATTATTCTTTATTCTTATATTCTTATACTTATTCTCTATATTCATCTATATTCTTCTATATTATTCTTATTTTTACATATTCTTTTATATTCTTACATATTCTTTTATATTCTTACATATCTTTTATGTTCTTACATATTTCTTTTATATTCTTACATATTCTTTATATTCTTACATTCTTATATTTCTTACATATTCTTTTATATTTCTTAACATATTCTTTTATATTGTTACATATTCTTTTATATTGTTACATATTCTTTTATATTCTTACATTATTCTTTTTTCTTACATATTCTTTTATATTCTTACATATTCTTTTATATATTTCTTTACATATTCTTTTTATATTCTTACTTTTATATTCTTACATTCTTTTATATTCTTTATTTTTATATTCCATATTCTTTTATATTCTTCATATTCTTTTATATTTCTTACATATTCTTTATATTTCTTTACATATTCTTTTATATTCTTACATATTCTTTTATATTCTTACATATTCTTTTATATTCTTACTTATATTCTTTTATATTCTTTTATATTCTTACATATTCTTTTTATTTCTTACATATTCTTTTATATTCTTACATATTCTTTTATATTCTTCATATTCTTTTATATTCTTTTTATTCTCTTACATATTCTTTTATATTCTTTATTCTATTCTTATATTCTTTTATATTCTTTTATTCTTACATATTCTTTTATATTCTTATATTCTTTTATATTCTTTTATATTCAGTTTTTATATTCTTACATTATTCTTTTATATTCTATTCTTTATTCTTTTATATTCTTTTTATTTCTTACATATATTCTTTTATATTCTTACATATTCTTTTATATTCTTTTATATTCTTTATTCATATTCTTTTATATTCATATTCTATACTTATATATATTATTCTATATATATTCTTTTATATTCTTACATATTCTTTTACATATTCTTTTATATTCTTACATATTCTTATTCTTCATATTCTTATGTATTTTAATATTCTTGTATATTCTTATTATTTATTCTTCTATTCTTATTTATATATTCTTCTATTTTTATATTATTCTATTCTTATATTTCTTATACTTATTTTCTTATCATTCTATATTATTCTATATTCTTACATATTCTTTTATATTCTTACATATTCTTACACATTCTTATATTCTTCTATATTATTCATTTACATATTCTTTTATATTCTTACATTCTTACACATTCTTCTATATTCTTACATATTCTTCTATATTCTTTTATATTCTTTTTATTCTTTTATATTCTTTTATATTCTTACATATTCTTACACATTCTTCTATATTATTCTTTAATGTTACATATTCTTTTATATTCTTACATTCTTACACATTCTTTCTTATATTCTTCTATATTCTATATTCTTCTATATTCTTCTATATTCTTCTATACTATATTCTTCTATATTCTTCTATATTCTTCTATATTCTTCTTCTTATATTCTTCTATATTCTATATTCTTCTATATTCTATATTCTTCTATATTCTATATTCTTCTTCTATATTCTTCTATATTCTTCTATATTCTTCTATATTCTTCCATATTCTTCATATTCTTCCATATTCTTCCATATTCTTCCATATTCTTCCATATTCTTCCATATTCTTCTATATTATTCTTTATTCTTCCCTATTCTTCTATATTCTTATATATTCTTTATTCTTCTATATTATTCTTTATTCTTCCATATTATTCTTTATATTCTTCCATATTCTTCCATACTATTCTTTATTCTTCCCTATTCTCCCATACCCCAGGGCGGTAAGGGCGAAGAAGGCGACCGGCGACGAGGTCAACCGGGCGTGGCCGGGAAGCAAGGCATGCCGGGATTCCCAGGTCAGCCGGGTCAGCCTGGGATACAAGGTCAAGCCGGGCGACCAGGCGGCAGAGGCGACCCCGGGATACGAGGCGACGAGGGGTCACAGGGCCTGGCGGGCAACCCAGGTCAAGTGGGGTCACCGGGTCGGAAGGGCGAGGATGGGAGACCCGGGGTGGCGGGGGTCAGAGGTCAGAAGGGAGAGGAAGGACTGATGGGAATTCCAGGTAAGTGGAGACGGAGAGAGAGAGATGATAAAAGGAGGGAAGAGAGAGAGATGATAAAGAAGGAGATGATAAAGGAGGGAAGAGAGAGAGAAAGGATAATTGAGAGAGAGAGAGAGAGAGATGAAAGGAGGAGAGATGAGAGGAGAGAGATAAAAAATAATTGAGAGAGAGAGGGAGAGAGAGAGATGATAAATGGGGGAAGAGAGAGAGAGAGAGAGAAGAGAGAGATGATAAAGGAGGGAAGAGAGAGAGATGATAAAGGAGGGAAAAGAGAGAGAGAGAGATGATAAATGAGGGAAGAGAGAGAGAGAGGATAATTGAGAGAGAAAGGGAGAGGGAGAGAGAGAGAGAGAGAGAGAGAAACTTCAAGACAGACGTGAATAAGAGATAGTGAGAAAGAAGAGAGAGAGGAAATTAAATTAAATCTTATAATGTAATAAATATTATAATTACAATTTAATTATATAAATATTCCATTTTTGATTTTAAATAAATCAATGATATTATATTAACTTCTTGAAAAAAAAAATTAATTTGTGTTAGGGAAATAAATAAATAAATAAATAAATAAATGTATATATATATATATATAATAAAAAAAATGAGAAATCGTTATGTTTATATACCTTTTTTCACCAAATTATTCTTGTATATTTCACCATCCACCATTATTATCATCGTTCTTGTCTCATCACCATATCATCCCATCATCATTATCATCATCACCACCAATTCATCTCCTCACCATCATCATCATTCTTGTCTCATTAATATCATCACCACCACCATCATCATTATCATCACCACCACCACCACCATCATCTCATCATCATCATCATCATCATCATCATCATCATCACCACCAATTCTCCTCTTCATCATCATCATCATTCTTGTCTCATTATATCATCACCACCACCACCACCATCATCATCATCATCATCATCACTACACCATCATTCTTCTCTCATTTTATCATCATCACCATATACATCTCCTCTCATCATCATCATCATCAATCATTCTTGTCTCATTAACACATCATACATCACCATTATCTTCACCACCATCATCATCATCATCATTCTTGTCTCAATTATTATCATCATCACCACCACCACCTCATCATCATCAACACTTCACCATCACCATCATTATCATCGTTCTTGTCTCATTTAATATCATCACCATTATCATCATCATGCATCACCATCTCTATCACCATCACCATCATCATTCTTGTCTCATTAATATCATCATCACCATCATCACCCCATCCTCTCATCAACCATCACAATCACCTCACTATCATCATCATCATTCTTATCTCATTAAAATCACTATCATCACCACCTTCTCATCATCATCAATCTCATTCTTGTTGTTTTAACATCGTCACCACCACCACGTCATCATCACCATCACCATCAATCTTTTCTCATTAACCTCATCATCATCACCACCACACGAGCATCACCATCGCCATCATCATCATTCTTGTCTCATTGATATCACCATCATCACCACCACTACACAACCACCATCACCACCACCACCCATCCTCACCTCATTATCATCATCATTAGTGTCTTTTTAATATCACACCACCACCCCTCAATCCTCCTCACCACCACCTCATGTTCCTCCTCCTCCCTATCACCACCACACCACCCTCACCTCCACCCTCACCACCTCATCACCACATCCTCCTCCTCATCCTTACCATCACCACCACCTCAATCCTCCTCATCTCCCCCCCTCATCACCACCACCTCACCCCTACTCACCACCACCTCACCATCACCCCCACAATCCTCCTCACCACCACCTCACCACATCCCACCACCTTACCAACAACCCACACCACCCACCTCCTCCTCCTCACCACTACCCCCACCACCTCCTTGCTCCTCGCTCATCATCATCATCATCATCATTCATGTCTTTTATCGTCGTCACCACCACATCATCATCAACCCTCCCACACACCCTCGGACCACCTCACCACCCACCCTCACCACCCTCGCCCACCCACCACCTCCTCACCACCCCCTCCACCTCCCCAAACCCAACTCACCACCTCACCCCCTCCTCCACCCCCTCCACCTCCTCCCCAAACCCATCTCGCCACACCTCATCCCCCCACTCCCATCACCACCACCACCTCACCCCCCCACCACAATCACCCCTCCACCACCCTCCCCCACCTCCTCCCAACCTCACACAAATCTTCACACCTCACCCCCCTTCCTCTTCCTCACCACCCACCACCTCACCCGCCACCTCCACCTCACACCACCCTCACCACCCTCACCCCCCCTCCACCACCATCTCACCACTTTCACCCCCCCACCCTCCACTTCACCACCTCCCACCACCTCACCCCACCCCTCCACCTCACCACCACTCTCACCTCCACCACCATCACCCTCACCATCACCCCTCACCCCATCACAGCCCCTCCGCATCACCACCACCTCACCCTCCCCCACCTCACCCCCCCTCCTCCCACCTCCCAAACCTCACACAGATCTCACCACCCTCACCCACCCTCGCTCACTTTCACCACCATCACCCCCCCCCTCCACCCCCACCCTGCACTTCACCCCCTCCTCCTCCACCCTCACCCACCACCACCCCACCCTCCACTCACCCCCCACCCCGCCTACTCACCCCCTCCTTCCAACCCCCCCCCACCACATCACCCTCCACCCACCTCCTCCGCATCACATCTCACCCCCCCACCCTCCCACTCCACCCGTCACGCCCCCACACCCCCCATCACCCCCCCACCCCCCCACCCCATCACCACCACCAACTTCACCTCCTCGCCCACCACATCTCACCCCCCACCCTCCACTCCACCCCGTCAACCCCAACCACCATCTCATCACCCTCCCCCCCCTCCACCCACCACACCCCATCACCCCCCATCCAACCCTCACCCTGCACCCCACCTCCTCCCAATCACACCCCCTACCACCTTCACCCCCTCCACCCTCACCCCCATCATCACCCTCCACCCTCACCACCACTCACCACACCCTCCACCCACCTCCTCCCCATCACCATCTCACCCCCCCACCCTCCACTCCACCCCGTCACCCCCACCACCACCATCTCATCACCTCCACCCCTTCCACCGCACCCCCCCATCCCCCTCCACATCTCAATCACCTCCACCCCTCCACTTCACTCCACCCCTCACACACCACCCCCCATCATCACCTCCACGCCCCCCTCCACCCACACCCCCACCCCCTCTCCACCCTCACCCTCCAATTCCCCCCTGCCCATCACCACCTCCTCCACCACCTCACCCTCCACCCCCCTCCTCCCCATCACCACTCCTCCGACCTCCCAAACCTCACAAAATCTCACCACCCCACATCCCTCCACCCTCACCCCCCCCAGCTCACCACCCTTCACCACTTCACCTACCACCTCACCCCCATCATCACCCTCACCGTCCCTCCACCACCCCCATCACACCTCCCCCCCCACCCTCCACCCCCATCATCAACCTCCACCCCTCCACCACCACAATCACCCTCCTCCCCACCTCCTCCAACCATACCCTCCCACCCACCTCACCTCACCCCCTCCCTTCTCATATTCCAGGTCAGGCCGGCACCCAAGGTCGACCCGGCAACCGAGGTCAAGACGGCCGCAAGGGGATCCCCGGTGACCTCGGACGACTGGCAATTTCGGCTTCGACGGGAACCCGGGACCGAGGGTAAGGATTGGGGGGGGGGTGGGGGTGAGGGTAAGGATTAAGGGTGAGGTAAGGATTAGGGGGGTGGGGTGAGGTAAGGATTAGGGGTGGGGTGGAGGGTGAGGGTAAGGATTAGGGGGGGGTGAGGGTAAGGATTGGGGGGGATGAGAAGATATGAACTGTTTAGGATTGGGGGTGGAGGGGGGTGGAGGGGGGGAGGGGGTGAGGGTGAGAAGATATGATCTGTTTAGGATTGGGGGGAGGGGGTGGAGGGGGGAAGGGGGTGGAGGGTGAGAAGATATGATCTGTTTAGGATTGGGGGAGGGGGGTGGAGGGGGAAGGGGGTGAGGGTGAGAAGATATGATCTGTTTAGGATTGGGGGAGGGGGTGGAGGGGGGAAGGGGGTGAGGGTGAGAAGATATGATCTGTTTTAGGATTGGGGGAGGGGGTGGAGGGGGGAAGGGGGTGAGGGTGAGAAGATATGATCTGTTTAGGATTGGGGGAGGGGGTGGAGGGGGGAAGGGGTGAGGGTGAGAAGATATGATCTGTTTAGGATTGGGGGGGGGGTGGAGGGGGAAGGGGTGAGGGTGAGAAGATATGATCTGTTTAGGATTGGGGGGTGGAGGGGGGGAGGGGGGGAGGGGGTGAGGGTAATAAGAAGATAGTATGAAGATATATCTTTAATCTTTCTTATTCTTACTTATATTCTTACATATGAATATTCTTATTCTTAAATATGAAGGGGGGAGGGGGGGGAGGGTAATAAGAAGATTGTATGAAGATATCATTTCTTAATCTCTATCATCCCTTATCTCCTATTTTCTTATCTTTTTATCTCTTTTATCTCTTATCTCCAATGTATCATCCCCATTTTCTTTTCTTATCTTTTTATTTTTTCTTTTCTTCTCTCCTCCTCATTGCTTATCTCTTATCTCCAATCCCTTATCCCCAATTTCCATCCCCAATTTTCCAATTCTCAATCCTAATCCCCTTATCCCTAATCCCCAATACATAATTCCCAATCCCTAATCCCCAATTCCTTACCACGTATCCCCAATCCCTAATGTCCCAATTCCTAATGACCGTTATCCCCAATTCCTTATCCCTAATCCCAATCCATAATTCCTAATCCCTAATCCCCAATTCCTAACCTTATCTCCAATCCCAAATACCCCAATTCCTTATGCCCGTTTAATCCCCAATTCTTGTCCCTAATCCCCAATCCCTAATTCCTAATCCCTAATCCCCAATTCCTACCCCTTATCTCCAATCCCTAATCCCAATTCCCTTATCCCCTTATCCCCAATTCCTGTCGCCTAATCCCCAATCCATAATTCCCAATCCTAATACCAATTCCTTATCCTAATCCCCATCCCTAATTCCCAATCCCTAATCCCTAATCCCCAATTCCTTACCCCTTATCCCCAACCCCTAATTCCCAATTCCTAATCCGTTTATTCCCAATTCCTTATCCCATCCCGAAATCCCCAATTTGTAAATCCCTAATCCAATTCTTATCCCCTTATCCCAATTTCCAATCCCGAATCCTTAATCCCTAATCCCCAATTTCCAATCCCTAATCCCCAATTCCTTATCCAACCCCTAATCCCGAATCCCCCATTTCCAATTCCTAATCTCAATTTCTAATCCTTATCCCCATCCCTAAACCCCCAAATTTCAATCCTTAATCCACCCCTTATCCCTAATTCCCAATCCCCTAACCCCCAAATCCCAATCCCCAACCCCCAATCCCGCAAAATTTCTCACCCCAATCCCCAAATTTCCAATCCCCACCCCCACTTCTTCTCACCCCCAAACCCCCGAACCCCCACTTTCTCACCCCCAACCCCAACCCACTTTCTCACCTCTCCCTCACTCTCTCTTTCCAGGGCCAGAAGGGCTACGCGGGAAACCCCGGCTTGCGAGGCGCCCCCGGAGACAACGGAACCCACGCGGGCCACGGCGACGAAGGCTTCCCAGGTGAGTGTTATGAGGGGGGGTTATGAGGGGTTTTATGAGGGGGGGTTTGGGGGGTTTCATGAGGGTTTTATGAGAGGGTTGTAAGGGGGGTTTTTGAGGGGGGTTGTTTTTTTTGGGGGGGGGGTTGGGGGGGGTTATAAGGGGGGTTTGGGGTGGGGGGTTATGAGGGGGTTTCATGAGGGTTTTTTTGGGGTTTGGGGGTTTCAGGAGGGTTTGGGGGGGGCGGAGACAACGGAACCCACGCGGGCCACGGCGACGAAGGCTTCCCAGGTGAGGGTTTGAGGGGTTTCATGAGGGTTTTATGAGGGGGGGTTCATGAGGGTTCCCAAGTGAAGAGGGGGGTTTTATGAGGGGTTTTTATGAGGGTTGGGGGGTTGTAAGGGGGTTTTGGTTTTTTTGGGGGTTGGGGGGTTATAAGGGGGGTTTGGGATGGGGGGTTATGAGGGGGTTATAAGTTTTTTTTTGGGGGGGATTGGGGGATTTTATGAGGGGGTTTCATGAGGGTTGGGGGGTTTCATGAGGGTTGTAAGGGTTGGGGGAGGGGGTTGTAAGGGGGCCTGGGGGATTTCATGAGGGGGTTTATGAGTTTTTTTTTGGGGGGGTTGGGGGTTTTTATGAGGGGGGTTTCATGAGGGTTGTAAGGGTTTGGTTTTTTTTTTGGGGGGGGGGTTTAATAAGGGGGGTTTGGAGTGTTTTATGAGGGTTTTTCTAATGAGGGGGTTTGAAGGGTTTTAATGAGGGTTTTGGGGGGGGGTTGTAAGGCTTTTTGGGGGTTTATAAGGGGGGATGGGGGTTTCATAAGGGTTTTTGGGGGTTTTATAAAAGAAATTTGGGGGGGGTTTATAAGGGGGATTTGGAGTGTTTTATGGGGGGTTTCATGATGGTTTCTGGGGGGGGGTTATAAGGGGGGTTTTGGGGGTTGTATTTTTAAAAATTGGGGGAGGGGTTATAAGGGGGGGGTTGGGGGGGTTTATGAGGGTTTCCGGGGGTTTCATGAGGGTTTATAAAGGGGTTTGAGGGTTTCATGAGGGTTTTGGGGGGGGGTTATAAGGGGTGTTTTAATAAGGTTTTTTTGGGGGGGGTTCATGAGGGTTTCTTAAGGATTTCTTAAGGGGTTTTATAAGGGTTTCATAAGGGGGTTTCACGAGTTTTTTTTTTTTTTTTGGGGGGGGGTTATAAGGTTTCTTAAGGGGGTTTCATAAGGGGTTCCTTAACGGGTTTTTTTTTTTATAAGGAGGAGGTTCTGGAGGTTTCACGAAGGGTTTCCTTCGTGAAACCTCCAGAACCTTTGGGGTTTCTTTATTTTCTTCAGGTTTCTTGGAGGTTCTTAATTATTTTTTAAGGGTTTCTTAATTTTTTGAAGTATTTTTTGAGTTTGTGTTTGTGTTTTATTTATTATTCTATATTTCATTTGATCTCTCTTTCTCTTTCTCTTTCTCTTTTTTCTCTCTCTCCTGTCTGTCTGTCTGTCTCTCTCTCTCTGTCTGTCTCTCTCTTCTCTCTCTGTCTGCTCTCTCTCTCTCTCTCTCTCTCTCTCTCTCTCTCTCTCTCTCTCTCTCTCTCTCTCTCTCTCTCTCTCTCTCTCTCTCTCTCTCTCTCTCTTCTTCTTCTCTCTTCTTCTCTCTTCTTCTCACTTCTCTTCTCTCTTCTCTTCTCTTCTCTTCTCTTCTCTTCTCTTCTCTTCTCTTCTCTTCTCTTCTCTTCTCTTCTCTCTCTTCTCTTCTTCTTCTCTTCTCTTTCTCTTCTCTTCTCTTCTCTCTCTCTCTCTCTCTCTCTCTCTCTCTCTCTCTCTCTCTCTCTCTCTCTCCCGATTCCGAAACTGTTGTCTCACTGATTATCTATCTATCTATCTATCTATCTATCTATTTATCTATCTATTTATCTATCTATTTGTCACTATATCTATCTATATATCTGTTTGTCTATCTATCTATCTATTTATTTCTCCACCTCTCCCTATCTCCCTCATTTATCCACCTCCCCCCTCTCTTGTCTATCCCTATCTATCTATCAATCTATATCTGTTTGTCTATCTATCTATCCATCTGTTTATCTATCTATCTATCTATCTCTTTATCCACTTTTCCTTCTTCCCCTTATCATTCTCCCTATTTCCCTCATTTACCCACCTCCCCCTCTGTTTATTCATCTATCTATCTATCTATCTATTTATCTATCTATCTATCTATTTGTCACTATATCTATCTATATATCTGTTTGTCTATCTATCTATCTATCTATTTATCCACCCCTCCCTATCTCTCTCATTTATCCACCTCCCCCCCTCTGTCTATCTATCTATCTATCTATCTGTTTGTCTATCTATCTATCCATCTGTTTATCTATGTATCTATCTATCCATCTATCTATTTATCCATCTCCCCCATTTATCCACCCCCTTCTATCTCCCCCATTTATCCAACCCTCCTTCCCAATTTCCCTCCCCCACCCCACACCCCCCTTCTATCTCCCCCATTATCCACCCCCTTCTACCCCATTATCCATCCCTTCCATCTCCCCATTTATCCACCCTTCCATCCCATTTATCCACCCCTTCCATCTCCCCCATTTATATCTATCTCCCCTATCCCTTCACCCCCCTTTATCCACCCCCTTATCTCCCCATTTATCCACCCCCCTTCTATCTCCCCATTTATCCACCCCCTTCTATCCATTTATCCCCCTTCTATCTCCCCCATTTATCCACCCCCCTCTCTATCTCCCCCATTATCCACCCCCTTCTAATTCTCCCCCATTTATCCACCCCCTTCTATATCCCCATTTATCCACCCCCCTTCTATCTCCCCATTTATCCACCCCCTTCCATCTCCCCCATTCATCCACCCCCTTTCCATCTCCCCCATTTATCCCCTTCTACCTCCCCCATTTATTCACCTGCCCCCCTCTTCTTCCCCCCAGGTCTACCCGGCGATGCAGGTATCCCCGGCCTCCCTGGGCCCCCGGGGCTGTGGGGGGGGAGGGCAGGGGTTCCCGGGACCTCGTGGACGCGTCGGCCTCGTGGGGGAGAGAGGGGTCCCCGGCCTGCCTGGGGTCAACGGCAAGAAGGTAGGTCATTTATGAGGATATTTTGATATTTCTAAGATATTTTTAAGAAAGGATTTATTAAGGGATTTATTAGGGGATTTTTTGGAGGATTTTTGATATTTTTAAAGAGGAATTTTGGGAGTATTTTTAGATATTTTAAGAGGGTTTTGGGATTTATTGAAGGATTTATTGAAGAATGTTGATGGCCTCGTGGGGGAGAGAGGGGTCCCGGCCTGCCTGGGGTCAACGGCAAGAAGGTAGGATTTTTTTAAAGGATTTTTTTTTAGGAATTTTGGTAATTTTGAGAGATTTTTTAAAGGTATTTTTAAGAAAAGGATTTTTGGAGGATTTATTGAAGAAAATGTTTGATGGCCTCGTGGGGGAGAGAGGGGTCCCCCCCGGCCTGCCTGGGGTCAACGGCAAGAAAGGTAGGCATTTTTATGAGGATTTTTTTTATTAATTAAGAAAAGGATTTATTAAGGGATTTTTAAAAAGATTTTTGGATTTATTATGGATTTTTTTAGGATTTTTAAAAGGATTTTTGGAAGATTTATTGAAGGATTTTTTGGAGGATTTATTGAAGAAAATGTTGATGGCCTCGTGGGGGAGAGAGGGGTCCCCGGCCTGCCTGGGGTCAACGGCAAGAAGGTAGGATTTATTAAAGGATTTTTTTGAGGAATTTGGTAATTTTGAGAGATTTTTTAAAGGTATTTTTAAGAAAAGGATTTTTGGAGGATTTATTAAGGATTTTGAAAAGGATTCATTAAGGATTTTTGGATTAAGGATTTTTTGTGAAGGATTTTTATTGCCTGGGGTCAACGGCAAGAAGGTAGGTCATCGGAGAGGATTTTTTTTTTTTTTTAAGGAAAGGATTTTGGGAGGATTTTTTTTTTTATTTTTAAGAGGATTTTTGGTATTTTTAAGAGGATTTTTAAAATATTTTTACAGGATTTGTTGAATGTTTTGAAGAGGATTTATTAAGGGATTTTTTAAAAGGATTTTTGGAGGATTTATTGAAGGATTTTTTTAGGAGATATTAAAGGATTTTTGAAGGATTTATTGAAATAAAATTTGATTGGCAAGAAGGTAGGTCATTTGAAGAGGATTTTTGGAGGATTTTTAAGATATTTTTAAGAGGTAAGTGTTTTTGGAGGAAATTTTTAAGAGGATTTTTTGAAGATTTAGTTTTTTATATTTTTAAGAGGATTTTTTTTTAGATATTTTTAAGAAGAATTTTGGAGGATTTTGAAAAGGATTTATTTAGAGGATTTTTGAAGGATTTTTAAAGGAAAATTTGATGGATTTATTAAGTGATTTGTTAAAGGATTTTTTTTGTAGGATTTATATTTAAATTGATGGAAGGTAATTTTATGAGGATTTTGAAGGTATTTTGGAGGATTTATTAATTTTTTTCAGGATTTTAAAGGATTTTTAAAGAATTTATAAATATTTTTTTCAGGATTTTAAAGGATTTTCAAAGAATGTATTAAAAAAAAAATTTTCAGGATTTTAAGGATTTTCAAAGAATTTATTAAAATATTTTTTCAGGATTTTTTCAGGATTTTTGGAGAATTTATTAAAATATTTTTTTCAGGATTTTTGAAGGATTTTGGAGAATTTAATAAAATATTTTTTTCAGGATTTTAAAAGGATTTTCAAAGAATTTTATTAAAATATTTTTTCAGGATTTTATTTTTAAAAGAACTGAAAAAAAAAAAAATATTGGAAGGATAATTTCCAAGATTTTCCAAGGCAAATGGGGGTGAAGAAAAAAACAAATTTAATCAACTTCTACCCTATTTTTGATTAATTTTATGACCTATCTAAACCAATTTTATAATTTCCTCTCCATTCCCAACCGGATTTCAACCATTCCTCCCCGATTTATAACCGATTTTCACCATTTTTCCAAGGGCGAGATGGGGGCGCTGTGTCTCCCCGGAACAGCTCCCCCAAAGATAGAAAAAAACAAATTTAATAAACTTCTACCCTATTTTTGATTAATTTTATCACCTATTAAACCGATTATATCCTTTCTCTCCATTCCCAACCCGATTTCAACCATTCCTCCCGATTATAACCGATTTTCACCATTTTTCCAAGGGCGAGATGGGGGCGCCGTGTCTCCCCGGAACAGCCTGTATTCGAGGCGGAGATCTTGGAGCTGTTCAAACCACCCTTTCCCCTCCTCCTCCAAAGGAGAAAAAAACAAAATTTATTCCACTTTTAACCGAATTTTCGTA
>NW_020870251.1:738843-741343 GCF_003789085.1 Penaeus vannamei | reverse complement strand
CATTATCATCCAGAAATGATAATAATAATTTTAGTAACATTGTTAATAAAAACGATACTAACAACAACACGAACAAACAAAAACACCAATAAACAAACAAACAAAAAAATGGAATCACACACCACATCTTAGAATCAAAAAACCTTCTTTTTTATGCGTCGTCGGAGTCCTCAGTAAAGATCTTTATTAAGCATAAACAGCAAGGGAAGAGGGTTAACTACCGGGCCTTAGATACGGCTTCGGTTCTCGTGTCTACAGGATGGCCGTCTTTATGGCCTTCGCTACGGTTTTGTAATGAAGAATAGGGAGGGAAAGGAGGGAAGGAGGAGGGAGGGGAGGAGGAGAAGGGTGAGGGAAGGAAGGGAGGAGGAGAAATAGGGGAGTAGATGGGAGGGAGAGACTAGAGGGTGGAGGGAGGATGGGGGAAAGGGAGGAAGGAAGGAGGGAGGGAGGAGGGAGAAAACAGGGGGAGTAGAGGGTGGGAGGATGGAGGGAGGAGAAGAGGGGTGAGGAAGGGAGGGGATAGGGATAGAGGGGTGGGGAGGGAGGGAAGGAAGGAGGGGAAAGGGACGGAGGAGGAGAGAGAATGTGGAGGAGGGAGAAACAGGGGAGTAGAGGGAGGGATGGAAAGGAGGGATAGAGGGTGGAGGGAGGGATGGGGGAAAGGGAAGGAAGGAAGGGAGGGGGGAGAGGGAAAGGGAAGGAGGGAGGAGAGAGAAATCGGGGAGGAAGAAACAGGGGGAGTAGAGGGTGGGTGGGAGGGACGGAGGGAGAAGGGGGTGGAGGGAAGAGGGATAGAGGGTAGAGGGAGAGATGGGGGAAAGGGAAGGAAGGAGGGAGGAGGGAGGGAGGGAGGGAGGGGAGAGATAGAGGGTGAAGGAGGGAAAGAGGGAGAAAAAGAGAGAGGGGGGAGGATGGTAAAAAGAGAAAGAAAAGGAAGGGGAAGGAGAGAAAAAGGAATAAGGGAGCATGGTAGAGAGGGAAGGAAGGAAAGAAGGAAGAAGGGAAGACGAGACGAAGGTCAGGAGGGAAGAAGGGAGAGAGAAAGGAGGGAGGGAAGGAGAGATGCGTAGGGTGTAGAGTGAGAGATCTGAAAGATGAAAGCATGAACAATTCTGTAATAGATGACTAAAAAATATGAATAGATATAGTTATAGATGGCTATGAAGAAATAAAGACAGACAAAAATAAAGATAAACAGACTGATACCAAGGAAGACAAATTAGTAAATAGCGATATAGAAAGGTAGATAAACATTTAAAGAGAGACATAAAACCAGGCTAATCAGTAAGAGCAGAAAGGGAGATAGATAGATAGATAGAGAGAGAGATAAATGGACAGATAGGAAGAAGAGAAAGAGAAGAGAATGGGAGATAGGTAAATGGATATATATATATATATATATATATATATATATATATATATATATATATATATATATATATATATATATAAAGAGAGAGAGAGAAGAGAGAGAGAGAGAGAGAGAGAGAGAGAGAGAGAGAGAGAGAGAGAGATGACGAGAGAGAGAGAGACAGACAGACAGACAGAGAGAGACATAGAGTGATGCGAGAAAGATAAATAAATAGATAGATAAATCGATAGAAAAAAATAGTAGAGAGATGGAGATAGATAAGCATTAAGAAAGAGAGAGAGACGTGAAAAGAAAGTGAGAAACAGACTGATAGACAGATAAACAAATAGACAAAACAAACAGTAAACAAGCAGACAGAAAGAAAAGGAAGAGACCGAATAAAAATAGGATTGAGGAAGAGCTATTAGATAAATAACAAATAGACAAACAAAAGATAAACAAGCAGACAAAAAGAAAAAGAGAGAGACCGAATAAAAATAGGATTGAGAAAGAGACTATCAGATAAAGAACAAATAGACAAACAAACAAATAAACAAGCAGACAGAGAAAAAGAGAGAGACGATGAAATAGGATTGAGAAAGAGCTATTCGATAAATGAACAAATAAACAAACAACCAGATTAAACAAGAGACAGAAAGAAGAAAGAGAGAGAGAGACCGAATAAAAATGGGATTGAGGAAGCGCCAAAGAGCCGACAGAGAACGCCCACCACGCAAGCACGATACTTGCGCACCTTAACGGGTGTTTCGCGGCGCGCCAATTACGGATAAGCCTGCTGGTGACGGGCGGCGGGGAAGAGAGGGAAGGGTAGGAGGGAAGGGAGGGGAGGGAAGGGAGAGGGGGGGAAGGGAAGGGGAGGGAAGGGAGGAGGGGGAGGAGGGGAGGGTGGGTTAGAGGGATTAGGAGGGTGGAGAGAGTGGAAGGGAAGGAAGGGAGGGAGGAGGGGAGAGTGGAGGAGGGAAGTAGGAAGGAAGGGAAGGGAAAAGAAGGGTGGGAAAGGAGGGAGGGGAGGTGGGAAGGGACGGTGGGTGGAAGAGAAGGAAGAGGAGAGAGGGGAAACAAAAGAAGGGGATGAAGAATGGAGGGATGAAGAGGGAGAGGAGAGAGAAGGTTGAATAGGGAGGA
>NW_020870251.1:723843-728843 GCF_003789085.1 Penaeus vannamei | reverse complement strand
TATATATATATATATATATTATATAATACATAGTATATATATTTAAGTATGTATGCATACATATATTCATATATATATATATATATTTACATATATTTCATATACATATAATGTTAAAGATAATGGTGATGACGATGATCGTAGTATTGCTTATGAAAACAATAATCTTAACAATAAGGATAATGATAAGGATGGTAGTGATGATGTTGATGTTTATGATGGCAATTCATATATATATATATATATATATATATATATATATTATATATATATATATATAATATATATACATATAATACATATATATGTATAGTATGTATGTATGTATATATATGAATGTATATATATATATGTATATATATATATTTATATATATATATATATATATATATATATATATATATATATATATATATATATATACATATATCAATATATATTTATATATATATATATGTATATTATATATATATATATATATATTACACATTCATATTGTAATATATATATATATATATATAATATATATATAATTATATATATATAATAATATAATTATATATAATATATATATATATATATATATATATATATATATATATATTATATATATAATATATATATATATATATATATATATATATATATATATATAATATGTATATATATATATATAATATATATATATATATAGTATATATATATATATAAATATATATGTATATATATACATATATATATATATATATATATATATATATACTTATATATAATATATATATATATATATATATATATATATATATATATATATATTATATATATATTGAAGAGACGAGAGATAGACAGATAGATAGATAGAGAGAGAGAGATGAAATTACAAATGAATAAAATGAGACGAAACCTTACATCTCGGGACTTAATGAGTTTCCTAATTACAGTCTGTTAATCTTGATTAATTGCAAGTCTGTATTCCTACTTTAACTAATATGTGCACTTGGAAGCCTCTCTCTGTCTGCGTCTCTGCTTCCGTGTGTCTGTAGGTTTCTGTCTGTCTTTCTGTCTATGTGCCNTCTCCTCCTCCTCTCTCCCTCTTCCTCTCCTTCTCCCCTCTCCCTCTCCCTCTCCTCTCTCCCTCTCCCTCTCCCCTCTCCCTCTCCCTCCCTCCCTCTCCCTCTCCTCTCCCCTCCCTCCCTCTCCCTCTCCCTCCTCCCTTCTCCCTCTCCCCCTCTCCCTCAGAGGTCACAGCGTACACTCAACATCTGAATCACACCTTTCCATGAAATATATTACATCACATAAAAAGATACAGATTAATATATATCGCAAACCACACGAAGTCTTATATATACACATCACCTCCATACACCCCTACCCCCCCCAAAAAAAAAGAAACATTAAAAAAATAAAATAAAATCAAATATCAACAAGACTTGGCAACTCCACCCACATCGAGTTACCTAACGGGAATAATCGAGTGAGTTTTAATCCACCGACGAACGCGCTTGTTTTGGGGGTGAAACAACACACCACATTAAATTGAGATAATAATCGTCTTAAGATAAATGTGTTATTCGGCATCTCGTAATCGCGCCGCTATCACATATCTCTGGCGATTAGATTCTATTTCAGTGTTTTATCGTTGTTTTTTCTTCTTTTCTTTTCCTTATCTTGGTTTTCTACACGATTTGATATTTGTTATTCTTTCTTTCGTTTTCTTGTTATTTTCTCGCTCTCTCTCTCTCCTCTCCTCTATATATACATATATATATATATATATATATATATATATATATATATATATATATATATATATATATATATACATACATATATATACATACATACATACATGCATACATACATATATATAAATTTATATATATATATAATATATATATATATATATATATATATATACACAAATATATAAATATAAATATATATATAATATATATATATATACATATACATACATACATACATATATATATATATATATATATAATGTATGTGTATGTGTGTGGGTGGTGGGTGGTTTTGTGCGTGTGCGTGTTGTGTGCGTGTGCGTGCGTGTGCGGTGTGTGTTTGAGTGTGGGTGCGTGCGGTGCGTGTGCGTGTGTGTGTCTATGTGTGTCTGTCTGTCTGGCCCACCTCTTTGTCTAGCTTTTCTTTCTGCTTTTCCTTTTTCCTTTCCCACTCCCTCTATCTGTACCTGTACCTCATTGTCTCCCTATCCTCGATACTCCCACCCTCCCTTTCCCCTTCCCACCCACTCCCACCCTTACCCTCTCCTCCCACACCCACTCCCACACCCATTCCTCCTTCCCCTCCCCCTCCTACTCCACATCCTACTCCCCTCCTACACCCACTCCCACTCCTACAAAATCACTTCAACTCCCTCCCCTCCCACTACATTCCCACACCCACTCCCACACCCCCTCTCCCTCCCACTCCCACAAAACCATCCCCTTTCTCTCTTCCATCCATTTCCTATTCCAACATCTTCCCCTCCAACTCCCCCTCCCACATCCCACTCCCTCCTACACCCATTTCCACTCCCACAAAACCACCCCCACTCCCCTTTCCTTCCTACTCTCCTTCCCACAACCCCCCCTCTCTCTCTCTCTCTTCCTTCCCCCTCCCCTATCTCCCTCCTACAATCCCCCCTCTCTCTCTTCCTTCCCCCTCCACAATCCCCCCCACTCCCCTTCCCTTCCTACTCTCCTTCCCACAAGCCCCCCCCTCTCTCTTCCTTTATCCTCCCACAACCCCCCCGTCTCTCTGTCTTTCTTCCCCCTCCTACACCCCCCCCTCTCTCTTCCCCCTCCCACACCCACCCCATCTCTCTCTTCCCCCTCCCCACCCCTCCCACCCCACCCCACAACCCCCCCTCCACACACAAAAGGGGTCAACCGTAGATCGATAACCTTGCGTATAATACTTTAAACTCCACTTATCACACCTCCAGCGCAGGCCTCAGGGATGTTTCAATTAAATTCTTGTGATGGAGATTAAAGTGCCCTCAACGGTGAAACCTTATCAGATAATGGCGCTGTTAAGGGACGTCGCTATAGGTAACAGAGGACATGTTATCGCTTTTTTCGTTTGTGTTATATATACCACACAGATACACACACGCACCCGCAACGCACGCACACACGCACGCACACACGCACACACACGCACACACACACACACACCCACACGCACACGCACACGCACACACACACACACACACACACACACACACACACACACACACACACACACACACACACACACACACACACACACACACACACACACACACACACACACACATATTATACATATATATATACATATATATATATATATATATATATATATATATATATATATATATATATATATATATATATATACATATAATCTAATACATTTTAACCCCGTTCTCTCTAACCTTCACCTCGCTTCTCTTACATTTAAGTCCAACACATTTTTTTTCTGATCACATGATGTACTTTGTTTAAGAACACCGGATATAAAATAGACGCATGATCACCCTTGCAGTGACTCACATTGCAAAAAAAAAAAAAAAAAATGGATTGAATTTCCACTGGTGTCTGTGTTTGTGTTTTTGTTTTCGTGTCAGCTGTCGTTAAACGAAAAAAAAAATAAAAATAATTATAAAAAAAAGTTCTTTGTTCGTTTTTATAGGCGAATTCTACTTTCAAACGGTTTGTTTATCGATCATTGGGTTTGATCGCTCTTACCTAAGAACCTTTTTGGTGGTTTATAATACATAATTAATCTCTTATTACATCTGGATATCGTATGACGACAAAAATACGAAAAGTATTAGTAATTTGCAACTTTTTTCCTCCGACATTTTCTTCCTGTTTTTTTTTTTCCTTAAAGGGAAATAAAAGTCTTATACAACCCGGATATAAGCCTGGATGGTTTCCGTAACCTTTCGATCGATCTCTGTACTTCCATGATTTATCTAAAACGATTAATCAGTTACTCAGTTATTACAATCGTATGTCAATTATAAGCCGAAGTGAAATGCCTTTTAAAGCAAAATAATATTAAAGTGGGGAAAAAAGCATCCACGTGACCCCCACCCTAATACAAGATCCTTGCAACCGGAAATGCAACTGGAATGCTGAAGTCCTCCACTTCCTAGAGTGAATGTCCTAGAGTGAATGTCCTAAAACCCTTTTTCATTTTCGTTTGGCAATCTGCCCTGATTATCGCATCGTAAAATCCTACCGCAGTGGGCAACGCATAAACAAAGGAAAGGTCTCCGAAATTGCATCACCGGCTCCTGTTTCGACACTTTTCTTCAAAGGCGCCTTATCGCTGAAGGACACTCGGCTGTTGGGCAACAAGACGAGTTCTGGGCGAGCATTCTAAGCCTTACATTTCAATGGCATTGTAGGTCGCGTGTAGTCATCTGCATAATTAATTTTCCGCAGGTGGGGAATGCGTCACCGTTGGGTGGGGAATGATGGGGGAATGGGGAGGAAGGGAAGGGAGGGCAAAGGATTCCTCTT
This sequence comes from Penaeus vannamei, assembly GCF_003789085.1. NCBI lineage: Eukaryota > Metazoa > Arthropoda > Malacostraca > Decapoda > Penaeidae > Penaeus > Penaeus vannamei. The sequence goes on along the minus strand of NW_020870251.1, from coordinate 724,302 downwards.
TGGGGGAACACTTACCTTCATTTCGGGTCCGTAGTAGCTAGCCTCCCGCGGCAAGTCTCCGAAGGACCACTCCCATTTCTGAAGCTCGTGTAGCCAGCTGTTGCCGTCCTGGAGGAACCTTTCCTGTAGGCCCACGTTTTTTATGGCCGGATTCCTTTCACCCGCCCGATCGCGCCCTTGCTCGCCGGAGAGCCGCAGCCACACGCCCGAGAAGTCGATTCGATTGATGAGCACGCTGAGCGGGGTCTCTCGCGAGGGCGCGGAGGACGAGTTCCGCTTGAGCTCCTCCGACAGGGCGTCCTGCAGCTGCTTGCCGTCCGCGAGCACCCCGCGCACCAGCGTCTGCCGGAACACGCTCCTTATCCTCCCTGCGAGGTCGTCGCCGGCAGCGAACACGCCGTCGCTCGGGAGGAGGGAGAAGGCGGCCGCGGTGCCGGCGGGAGAGGCCTTCCGCACGGC
>NW_020870251.1:708843-711343 GCF_003789085.1 Penaeus vannamei | reverse complement strand
CGAAGGCCAAGCAAATGCGTCGCGACAAGTAGTTCTTTTGGTAAACAACCTTGGCGGCTGCAACACAAAGGTTTTTTTTTTTTTATTATTATTATTCCTTTCTACGACTAATTGTTATTAATTTTATTCGTTTTCTACGTCTGATTCTACTTTCTTTTTTTTTTGTTTTCTTTCTACGACTAATTGTTATTAATTTTATTCGTTTTCTACGTCTGATTCTACTTCTACTTTTTTTTCCTTTACTTCTACGTATTTTACTTTTTCTCCTACTTCTATTTTTATTTTACTTTTACTCTACTTTTACTTTTACTTCTACTTTTACTTTTTTGTTCTACTTTTACTCTACTTTTTCTTTCACTTCTACTTCTGCTTGTTCTTCTACTTCTATGTTTTTCTTCTACTTTACTATTTTCCTCTATTTTCTTTTCTTTCTACTACTTTTCTTCCTCTACTATCGTTTCTTTACTTTTTCTTATACTTTGACCTTCTCCTTCTTCTGATTCTACTTTGATTTTTTTCTCGCTTTTTTCTATTATTTGAATTTCTCTTTTTTTTTCTTCTTCGATTTTTTCTCTTTTTCTACTTATTTGAATTTTTCTTCTCTCTTTTTTTCTTCTATTCTTTTTTTTTCTTATTTTTCTATTTTTTCTAATTCTAATTCTTTTTGGTGGTGTGGCGTGTGTGTGTTGAAATGGTGTGTGCGTGTGTGTGTGGTGTGTGTGTGGTGTGTGTGTGTGTGTGTGTGTGTGTGTGTGTGTGTGGTGTGTGTGTGTATGTGTGTGTGTGTGGTGTGTGTGTGTGTGTGGGTGTGTGTGTGTGTGTGTGTGTGGTGGTGTGTGTGGTGTGTGTGTGCGTGCGTGTGCGTGTGCGTGTGGTGTGCGGTGTGCGGTGTGGTGTGTGTGCCGTGTGTGTGGTAAGTGTGAGTGTGTGAGTGTGAGTATGTGTTGTATGTGGGGTGAGGCGCGGGTGGTGCGTGCGTGTGCGGTGTTAGGTATGGCGTGGCTATTCTGTGCGTGTCGTATTTCATACGTATAGGGTTATATACGTTATACATGCACTATGTAATACAACTATCATAAGTGACAAGGTTCACTTAAAAAAAGAAAAAAAGTAGCAATCACAATCGCAAGTTGTAATAACCAGACCGAAGGGCGGTTAAAACTCAGGTACAATTGCCCTGTACACACCAAAAACAACATGGAAAGCACGTTGTTTTTACAATACATGACCCTTATGCTAATCTCATTAATAAAATTTTGAAACCCAAAATCAACCTCATCCATTGAATTTTAGAAATTTTTAAGTGCACATTGTATATATATGTTATGTATGTATATATATAATCATATATATTATATTTGTATATATATATAAGAGAGAGAGGAGAGAGAGAAGAAGAGAGAGAGAGAGAGAGAGAGAGGAGAGGAGAGGAGCGAGAGAGAGAGAGAGAGTAGGTGCGTGAGTGAGTGAGTGAGAGAGGGAGAGAGAGAGGAGAGAGAGAGAGAAGAGAGAGGAGAGAGAGAGAGAGAGGGAGGAGAGGAGAGAGGGAGAGAGAGTGAGATGAGAGAGTGGAGAGAGAGAGAGAGGGGAGAGAGAGAGAGAGAGAGAGGAGAGAGAGAGAGAGAGAGAGAGAGGAGAGAGAAAGAGAAGGAAGAGAGAGGAGGGAGAGAGAGAGAGAGCGAGTAGGTGAGTGGTGAGATTGAGAGAGGAGGAGAGAGGAGGAGAGAGAGAGAGAGGGAGAGAGAGCGGAGAGGAGAGAGAGAGAGCGGAGAGGAGAGAGGAAAGAGAGAACTGAGAGAAGAGAGACAGAGACAGAGCAGACCAGAGACAGCCAGACAGACCATGTTCAGACAGACAGACAGAGCAGAGACAGACAGACAGACGAGCGAAGAAGACAGACGGAGACACTAGAAAGAAGACGACAGCAAGGAACAGCACAGACGCAGACGATAGACAGCAGACTACAGTACATAATCATAAATCAACATTCTTTAGATATTCCGTTATACACGCGAAAAGGGTCGTCGAGTTTTCGAAGCGTTGCACGATCAAAATCAAGAACCCATCGAAACTGTTGCATCAAGGTTTGCAAAAAAAAAAAAAAAAAAAAAAAATCCTTCTGAGGTTTAGGGGTTTGGAAAAGCGCGTGTTGTTGTTGTTGTCTCGGTCCAAAAAACACCATGACGAATTTTCCCTTGAAGAGCTTCGTTTAAAAAAAAAGTGTTAAACGCTTTTTTTTTTTTTGGGGGGGGGGGTGGATGGGCTTGGGGGTGGAGGGGGGGGGGGATGTCTGAGATGTTACATTACGTTGGCACTAATAATGGGATGCGGCTGTTGATATCTCGTTTCGTTCGTTTTTTTTTTTCTTTTCTTATTTTTTTGCCTTTTCTTCTATTAATAAAAAATCAATCCTATTAATCCATTCGTCAAAAGCATCATCTTCCTTCTCCTTCTTCTTTCTCTTTCTTCGTTCCTTCTCTCTTNACCCCTCACTCCTTGC
>NW_020870251.1:671343-681343 GCF_003789085.1 Penaeus vannamei | reverse complement strand
TGCGACCGCGCCCATGTGTTGCGGGAGAGCACACGCCCGCCGAATGCCATTCCCCCAGAACCGGCATCGCGGTCACATTCGAGGGGAAATCGGTCCAGCTTCCAGCGCTTTCCTTTCTTTTACGACCTTCCATCCTCCGCGATCTACCCATCTCCGCCAATTTTATCCTACGAATCAACATATTTCTCTCTGACCCTTTTTTGCGGCGAGAAATGCACGCTCTGTCGATGGCGTGTTACGTCCGTTCTTCAGCGCCGCCCTTATAGAAAGGTTCTTACGGTAAACGGCTTTTGAGAATCCGCTTGAACTAATGAATTTTTGGCAACCTAAATCCATCCAGATCTGATTTAGGGGCCCATAACTGTATATGTTTAATAAACATGCTTTTTAGCTATTATATATTACCTATTACGCCATACATATATGAAATGCATCTGATATAGTATAAAAAGTTTATGGACAAAATTCAACGGATTTCAAGATTTAACATGAAAATTGGTGATTCAAGTCCGTAGACTCTGAGATGTCAGACCTCCTACCTACTAATAAAAAAAAGGTAATTAAAAACAAAGATAAATAAAAAAATAGATAAAAAACATTGCTAACGCGATCTACCCCAGCCTTATCAGCCCAACCCTGCTACGATGATCTAATCAATGCGCTGCAGTCATTTCCGCGCGGCATTTCGCCTCTCCGCCCAGGGCCTTTGAGGGGACTTCGAGACCCGGGTCCGCGCTGAGTCTTCCTCTCGGTCCGAGTTCTTGTTAGAAGAGCGTGAGATGAGTCTTGTGTTATTTTCGCATTGGCAACCTTGGTATGTGTTATATTCCTTGTTGCAATAAATCACGAATCTTGAGAGAATTGCTTCGAATGTACGAAGGGTTTCAGAGGCTGTTTGTCTCGAAGGTGTACTTTTTAATCCATTCTAAAGGTCTTGCTTTTAATTCGGGTGGGTCTATCAAGTGTTTGTGAAAATGCGGTTATTATCCTCACTACAAGTTCAAAGCAACAGGAGTCTTAGTACTCTTCCGCTATTAGTAATTGCATCAGTTAGTATTTGCATAAAGAATGATGCAACTTTTGTCAAAGATATAATCGAAACCGGCCAAATACATCTCTGGTGGACATATTCATTCTCATTCATACCTTTTTTACATTTGACACAATGGACATGTTTCATATACATACATACATATATACAAGAGAGAGAGAGCAAGACAGACAGACAGATACAGAGAGAGATAGACAGATGGAGAGAGAAAGGCAGAGAAAGAGAGATAGACAGAGAAAAGAGAGATAGACAGATGGAGAGAGAAAGGCAGAGAAAGAGAGAAAGGCAGAGAAAGAGAGATAGACAGATATAGAGAGAAAGGCGGAGAAAGAGAGATAGACATATAGAGAGCGAGAAAGCGAGAGCATCCCCTTCCACTCCTCCTCCTTCTCTGCTCTTCTCCCCCTGTCCTCATTATCCTGTTCCCCGGATGCCCTCCCCTGGGATGTCGGGTCACGTCATCGCCTCACGCAAGGTACATCATTTTCTGCTTTTATGAAGTTCCTTTCATCCCTTTGACCTCGCCTGTTCGTCATGGCTGCGGCTCTATTCCCCGTCTATTCCTCTATCTATTTATTCACTCGTTCCTATTTTCTACTCAAAAGGGGGCTTTTCTTTTCATTTCCTGTTCCGTTTTTTTTATTCATCTCTCCCTCGGCTTCTCAGTCTCTCTTTGTCTGTCTATCTGTTTATATATTTATCTGTTTATCTGTCAATTTCCTTCTCTCTCTCTCTCTCTCTCTCTCTCTCTCTCTCTCTCTCTCTCTCTCTCTCTCTCTCTCTCTCTCTCTCTCTCTCTCTCTCTCTCTCTCTCTCTTTCTCTCGCTCGCTCCATCCATCTCCCCCTTCCCTTTCTCTCCTTCTCCCTCGCCTCTCTCTTTCCATCTGTCTGCCTAATTATCTATTTGCTTATTTACCTGTCTGTCTATCTATCTATCTGCCCATTTACCTTTCTTTCTCCCCTATTCTTCTCTCTATCGCACCCCCCCCCCCCGCCCTCTGTCTCTCTCTCATTACTTTTTTATCCTTTTTCCTGATCCCCTCGTTTCTCCCTTCCTCCTCACCCCCTCTACCCACCCCCTATCCATATTTCACCAATAACCCTCGCTTCTCATGTTTCTATCCCCCCCCCTCATCTTCCTATCTTGCCCCCCCCCCCCCCCCCCATCCCCACCCTTCCTGCGTCTCTCGTACCTTCCATCCTTTTTACCCCCCCCCCCCGCCCCGCCTCTCGTGTCACCTTATCTGCCTCTCGTATACTCTCTATCCTCCTCTCCCTTCCTCTACTTCCCCATACACTCTTTCTTCCTCTGGTTCCGCCTCCCCCCCCCCCCTTGCCTCTCCCCTCCCTCCTCCATTTCTCCCTCATCCATCTTTCTCCTCTTCATCCCCCTCCCTCCCCTATCTTACCCTCCTCCCTCTCTATCCTCCCCCCCCCCCCCTTCTTTCTCCTCTTCCTCCCCCTCTCCCTCTTTATCCTCCCCCTCCCTCCCCCATCTTTCCCTCCCCCCTCGTTCTCCTCCTCCTCCTCCTCCCTCCCCCATCTTTCCCTCCCCCCTCGTTCTCCTCCTCCTCCCGCTCCCTCCTACCCCTCCCCCTCCTCCCAACCAACCTGCCTTATCCCTAAATTTATGGTTTGTCTTGAGGGAGAGTAAGTTTAAACTTCTTTATTCTTGTTATGCATCTAAATGAATTCTCTTTTATCATTGGAGAAAACTCCTATTCATCCATCACTAAATTACAGCTTTTGTTTGGTAACTTCGGCGAAAAAAATATAATAATTTGTGGGCCGCCCGCGCTGTCTGCTCCCTTCGCTTCATTAATCTGGGCGGGGTGGAGACGCCTCGGTTCGCGCCGCCTGCTCCGGGGCGGAAGCGTGAGCTCAAGGGATCGAGTACTGTTTGCATGTGTGTGCATATATGCGCATATGTTGGCAGATAGATAGATAGAGAAGGGGGGGAGAGAAAAGAATGATAAGGGAGAAGAAGAGAAGAGACAGAGGAAGAGAGAGAAGAGAGGACAGAGACAAAGAGGATATAAGAGAGAGAGTAGAGAGAGAAGAGAGAGAGAGAGATACAGACAGACATACAGAGAGAGATTCGAAAATAACTGACTATACCTAAAAAAAAAAAAAAAAAAAAAAAAAAATGGAAAACAAGAAATAAAAGCAAATAAATAAAAACATTCCTCATTATACCTAAGTAAAAAGAATGTCCGACAGAGCCCGAGACCCTCCATAGACCGTCGCTCCTCCGCCCGCTGTTGTCCCGCGGCTGTTGCATCCTGACCCCACGCTTGCAACGTCCATCATTTGCAGATTGATTTACGCTCGGCCGAACCTTCAAGTTTTGAAAAGAACTTGCTGGGAGTTTTTGTAAGCCTTGGGGACACCGATGATGAATTAGAGGCGGCGTGGTCGAGGAAGTGTGGTGTGTCAGTGTGTGTGTGTATGATGTTTATATGTTTATGTATGTATATATGCGTGTGTGTGTGTGTGTATATATATATATATATATATATATATATATATATATATATATATATATATATATATATATATAATAGATAGATAGATAGATAGATAGATAGATAGATAGATAGATAGATAGATAGATATTTGTTTATTTATTTATTCATTATTTATTCATTTATTTATTTATGGGCAAGGGAGACGAAAGAGCGGGATCCCATTTGTTCCGAGACCAAGTTTCGAAAGGAGCGGAAGGGAAGGCCGCTAAGGGCGGGGGAGAATCTCAAACTTTATATCTGTTCTTCCTTTTCCCTTCTCTTATCCCTTTCTTACCTCTCCTTCCGTTACCTTTCCTCCTTCCTTCCCCCTTCTTCCTTTTTTTTTTTTCCCATCTCCCCTTTTTTTCTTTTTCTTTTACGCCTTCCCCTTCTTCTAACCTTTTATTTTCTATCTTTTTCCCAACAAATCCTCCACCCCCTTCCCATCTATAGCCCTCCCCCCCTCCTACCTCAACCCCCCCCACATCCCGCCCTCCTACCCTCCACCCTCCCTCCTCCCATCCTCCTTCCCTGCCAACCCTCTCTCTCCTTCCATCCTCGCCTCCACCCTTCGCCGCCCTTCCCCTCCCAACCCTCTCTCTCCTTCCATCCCATCCCCTCGCCTCCCACCCCTTCGCCGCCCTTCCCCTCCCAACCCTCCTCTCCTTCCATCCCTCCCTCGCCTCCATCCCCCTTCCCCTCCCCCGCTCCCAACCCTCTCTCTCCTTCCATCCCATCTCCCTCGCCTCCCACCCCCTTCCCGCCCTTCCCCTCCCAACTCTCTCTCTCCTTCCATCCCTTCCCCTTCCCTCGCCTCCCATCCCCCTTCCCCTCCCAACCTCTCTCTCCTTCCATCCATCCCCTCGCCTCCCACCCCTTCGCCGCCCTTCCTCCCAACCCTCACTCTCCTTCCATCCCATCTCCCTCGCCTCCCACCCCCTTCCCCCCCCCCTCCCAGCCCTCTCACTCCTCCTCCCCTCTCCTCGCCTCCCTCCCCCCTTCCCGCCCTTCCCCTCCCACCCTCTCTCTCCTTCCATCCCATCCCCTCGCCTCCCACCCCCTTCGCCGCCCTTCCCCTCCCAACCCTAACTCTCCTCCATCCCATTCTCCCTCGCCTCCCACCCCCTTCGCCGCCCTTCCCTCCCAACCCTCTCTCTCCTTCCATCCATCCCCCTCGCCTCCACCCCCCGCCCTTCCCCTCCCAACCCTCTCTCCCCCATCCCCTTCTCCCTCGCCTCCCTCCCCCTTCCCCGCCCTTCCCCTCCAAACCCTCTCTCTCCTTCCATCATCCCCCTCGCCTCCCACCCCTTCCCCGCCCTCCCCTCCAACCCTCTCTCTCCTCCCATCCCATCTCCCTCGCCTCCCTCCCCTTCCCGCCCTTCCCCTCCCAACCTCTCTCTCCTTCCATCCCATCCCCCTCGCCTCCCACCCCCTTCGCCGCCCTTCCCCTCCCAACCCTCTCTCTCCTTCCATCCCATCCCCCTCGCCTCCCTCCCCTTCGCCGCCTTCCCCTCCCAACCCTCTCTCTCCTTCCATCCCATCCCCCTCGCCTCCCCCCCCTTCCCCGCCCTTCCCCTCCCAACCCTCTCTTCCTTCCATCCCATCCCCCTCGCCTCCCACCCCCTTCGCCGCCCTTCCCTCCCAACCCTCTCTCTCCTTCCATCCCATCCCCCTCGCCTCCCACCCCCTTCGCCGCCCTTCCCCTCCCAACCCTCTCTCTCCTTCCATCCCATCCCCCTCGCCTCCCACCCCCTTCCCGCCCTTCCCCTCCCAACCCTCTCATCCCATCCCCGCCTCCCTCCCCGCCCTTCCCCTCCAACCCTCTCACTCCATCCCATCCCCCTCCCTCCACCGCCCTTCCCCTCCCACCCTCTCTCCTCCCATCCCATCCCCTCGCCTCCCACCCCCTTCCCGCCCTTCCCCTCCCAACCCTCTCTCTCTTCCTCCCATCCCATCCCCCTCGCCTCCCACCCCCTTCACCGCCCACTGCCTCTTCGAGCCTCGCCAGTTGCATATGTTTCCATACTCGCGAAGGTCGAAGTGATGGACATCTGACACGCGCGAGCGATGATGGGTCTTCGCGAATCTCATTTCCTCCGCGGAATGAAACTCGGAGTCGACGAAGGGTAAACACAGGCATTCGCACTTCCTATCTGTCTTCTGAATCAGTTTGTTTTATTTACTTTTTTGTATTTATTATTTACTTATTTGTTTGTTCATCTGTTTGATCATTAGTATTTGTTCGTCTGTCTATTTGTTTATTAAGTTACTTATTTATATATTTAGCTGTTTGTTGACCTATCTGTCATTTATTTACCAATTTTTTTAAATTATCATTATCATTATCATTATTATTATTGTGTTGTTGTTTTATTATTATTATATTATATTATTATTATTATTATTATTATTATTATTATTATTATTATTATTATTATTATTATTATTATTATTATTATTATTATTATTATTATTATTATTATTATTATTATTATCATTATCATTATTGCTTTAATGCGATTTAATTTTTCTCTTTATGTCAAATTGATTTTGTCTTCATAATTACCGTGTTTTGTTGTTCTCTCACCCAACGTTTTACACTTTTAACTATAAGGATTTTTTACTTCAGGATATGTCCGTTTCTCACTATTAACATATGCACTATAAAAATGAGGACAATATCACGCAGCAAAATCGTAAATAAGAGACAATAAAACGGTTCAGTCAAAATGCTTTAAATAGAAAAATATATATATATTGAACATATCATGGTTAGCAATGGTGTTGTTCTACATGTTGCTTGAACTGACAAAGGCCACTGGGTCCTGGTACGCTGAAACAGGGTTGCATTAACACGGCAACGACAACCACCTGAAAAAAAGAAAATTGTGTATTAACCAGGTATCACTTGTTTCTAAGAACCTCAATTTTATCGTATCATGAATTTTGTACCATCATCCCCGTTATCATTTGTATCAATATTATCTTTTTTGTCAATGTTTCTCTTGCTGGTAGAAGTAGTAGCAGTAGTAGTAGTGGTGGTGGAGGTGGTAGTAGTAGTAGTTGTAGTAGTAGTGGTAGCAATTGTAGAAGTAGTATTGCTGGTAGTAGTAGTAGTAGCAGTAGTAGTAGTTGGTAATAGCAGTAGTACTGGTAGTAGCAGCAGTAGTAGTAATAGTAGTAGTGGTGGTGGTGGTGGTGGTGGTGGTGGTGGTAGTTGTTGTTGTTGTAGTGGTAGTAGGAGTAGTAGTAGAAGTGTGGTGGTGGTAATGGCAGCAGTATTAGCAAAATTAGTAGTAGTAGTTGTAGCGGTAGTGGTGATGGTGGTGATAGTAGTAGTGGTAGCAATTGTAGAAGTAGTATTGCAGGTAGTAGTAGTAGTAGCAGTAGTGTAAAAGTGGTAAAAGTAGCATCAATACCATGATCATTTCCGCCGTGCAACATCACCGGAACGCAAGAGACGCGGCGGCAAAACCCCGCGTCCAAGGGATCCCAACTTTTACATCACAAATCACCATTACATTTTCCGGCAAAATCTCTTTCCTGTGGAGATTCCGTTGCGGCTTTGACCTTGAATCTCCGGGCATTTGCATCGCGGTTCATTTTTGTTTCCGCTTTGTTTAGTTGGTTGTTTGTCAATTTCTCGGATGGTCTGTCGGTTGCTCTGCCTACCTGCCTGTCTGTCTGTCTGTCTGTCTGTGTGTGTCTCTCTTTATGTGTCACTTTCTCTATCTTTCTCTCTCTCTCTCTCTCTCTCTCTATCTATCTATCTATCTATCTATCTACCTATCTATCTGTATATATATATATATATATATATATATATATATATATATATATATATATATATATCTCTCTCTTCTTATAGTTATTACCATGAAAATGGTTATTGATATCATTTTCATTTTCATTTTCATTTTATAAATATTATCAGCATTATTAATATAATCATTATCAGTATCAACATTATTATCATTATCATCATTATTATCATCATTATTATCATTATAATCATCAAGTTGTAGTAGCAGTAGTAATATTATCATTACCATTATCATCATTACTATTCTTATTATCATTGTCATTATTGCCACCATTCTTATTCTTCTTCCCCTTCTCCTTCTTCAACTTTTCTCATCCTCTTATTTTCTTAGAACAGGGATTACGGATATACCATCAATATCATCAGCATTCCAAATAATGTTCCTGCTACGAATATCATCCTAACACGTGCTATGATACGCTCAAACTCCCTTTCTCAGGCACCAGAAAACCACACTAAATAGGGTTTCCACTTTATCAAAGACCGGAAACTTACTTAATTACCACTTTACGGGGAATGACGGGGAAGTGTACTGTCAAGGTACTATCATGTCTATAAATTAATGTAATTATATGATACGTACTGATTTTAAAGAAGTGTGTTTCTTCAGTATGTTGCTAGTATATTTTCGTTCTGGTTTGGCATTCTTCAGTTCCTTTCCTTAGTGACAATGTTTCTACTGTGACATACATGTTAACGATGAAATAGTTTCATTGTAGGCCTACAGTGTTAGGGAAGACACTAAGCCCTGTGAAATTAACAATGTTGTTACAGCATGATGGTATCACATCATTATTATCAGTATTACTGGTAGGAGCAGTAGTATTATCATTATCATTATTATTACTATCATCAATTATTGTTATCATTAACAGTATTCTTATTATCATTATCATTATTATTCTTACTATCATTATTATTTATATTATTATTATCATCATTATCATCATCATTGTTGTTACATTATTATTATCATTATTATAGTTCTTATCATTATCATAATCATCATTTTCATTATCATTATCATTGATTCTGTTACCATTATTTTTATTATTATTATAGTTGCTATCATTATCATCATTATCATCATCACCATAATATTATCATAATCATTATTATGATTATTTTCATTATTATTATTATTTTCATTATCATTGTTGATATAATCATCATTCTATTACTATCAATGTTACTTCTATTATTGTTGTTATCATCATCATTATTACTATTATCATTAATATTATTATTAACATCATCCTTTTCATTATTTTTTTTTATTATCGTATAGTCATTATCATTCTTATAATTATTATTGTTGTTGTAGTTGTAGAAGTTATGATCATCATAGATATGATTAATCAGTGCCTTCATTATTGTTGTTCTGTAACTTATTAACGGTTTTCTTCTCTATAACTACGTTTTTCTTATAATGTCTATTTCTACGATCCCTAGATATGACACACATAGAAAATTGGTCATTAAGCAAGTTTTCTTTTTCATTTTCTTTTTTCTTCGTAGTATCTACCCAGATTCTCTATACTGTAATTATAATCTAATTGGAGAATGATTCTCGGTAAACTGTCTAACAATATAGTCTCCCCTAAGCCTAAAACAAACATCGTTTAGCAGTGTTTACTGTTCGTAAACGCACCAGAAACTGTAAACACCAACCAGTAGCAGTTACTTCGGTAGACGCCTCCCAAATTGTAAACCTTTCTGGTGCTGGTTACTTGTGGTAAACGCGCCGGAAATTGTAAACATCTCTCGGGAGTGTTTACCTTGGGCAAAAGCTCCGGAAATTCTGTGTAAATTTAATCTGGGTCGACCGCCTGCTGAAAAGGCGTACTGGAGGGGCTGTCCTGGAGGGGGGATCAGGGCCCAGCGCGCTCTGCTCTCACTCGGAGGTGGCCAGTTCGTTATTGGCATCTCTCGCTAAAGTAAAACATTTTTTTTTGCAAGACTGAGAGTTCGTATATATACATACATACATATGTATATCTACACACACACACACATACACACATATATGTGTGTGTGTGTGTGTGTATGTAACTTGATTGGTAGGTACACAGATAGAATCCTCTGAGAAAATGACAATACGGTCTTTGTGTGTGTGTGCGCGCGCACGCGCGTGTGTGTACGCTAATTTATAGACATTTATATCGACAGACAAGAAAGTTAAATCAAAGAAACAACAAATATAAACACACACACACACCACCGTGAGCGGACAAGCGTCGAGTGACTTTCCGCCAACGAAAAAAATTAGGGACGGACAAACATTATTTCGATTTGAAATATCACTACCATATATATTATAAACAGCAATATACTGTAATTGCGTGTATATATATTACTAATATTTCATTTAAAAAAAAAAGCAACAAGTCATGAATATTAACTTAGCTTTAGCTCAAAATTCGCTCACCAATTGTGACGACTGTGGGTGACCAGAGACAGGAAACTAGTGGTTGGAGGACGAGTGCGTTGCCCTGTCTCCTCGTCGCCTGGTTGGTCCGTCGCGGAGACGCGGCATCGCTCGTTCGTCGACCCGTATCGAGTGCGACATAATCTCCGAAGTATGAAGGTCTTGAAAGGCCTGGAATTTTGAGGGCTGT
>NW_020870251.1:641294-652589 GCF_003789085.1 Penaeus vannamei | reverse complement strand
AGGAGGCCCACCTTCAAACAACCTTCAAACGCATCGTTCTATTTCAATTCCTTGTCATATATTCTATATAAACGAATATTTTTGGAACTGACTATTCGTCAGATGGGAATAACCGTCATATGAAGGATGTATATTAATATATGCCTCTGCATTATCCTAAGCAGCTACTCTCTCTCACTCTCCTCCGTCTCATATCACCTGGATCCGCTATTTGGATATGTTATAATGTCATATGTTATTTGGAAAATATAAGTATGTTTCGCAACACCTGCATCATATATACCCTACCATCATTATATTAATGCACCGTTGCACACATTCACTTTCTGTAAGTATATGATTGTGTGTGGCGGAGGCAAGTGGCCCATCACACTCAAGCTGACCCCAACCTAACCGTGCTTCGCAATTCATGAACGCGACTTGAGGTCGTGGTTCGTAGGAAGCACCCTAACGAAATAAAAGGAAAGCAAGGGAATCGATACCTAAAGCTTAACACCCCATCACGCTCGAAGTTTTGTGGCCAAAGCCATTTATTAATGTTTGGTAGCTCAAGAGGAGCTATTTAAAACGATACATTATTCACACCCACAAATATTACACAGTGTGTGTGTGTGTGCGAGAGAGAGGGGGGAGGGGAGAGAGAGAGTGAGAGGGAGAGAGGGGGGTGGGTTGCAGACGGTAGCCTCAATAAGATGGGACTGAAACAGCCAAACACTCACGCCTTGCTTTGCCTAGCGAATCCAGATCACCCCTTCCTCCCTCCCCTCTTTTCTAACTATGTCCAGGTTGTTTGAACGTGGGCCACCTTTCAGGGCAAGAAGGGCAAGATCTCTCCAAGCTAGGTCTGGCTTGGCTTTTGTTGTTGGGTGTACTTCGACAGTAGTTATTCATCTGTATGAAGTATATCTATTATTCATCTTAATTCCTGCTTCTCATTAAAGGGTTATCGTAAACTGTCTCTTGTGAGTTTAAAGATAAATGTAAATAACAGTCTCTTGCGAGTTTAAAGATAAATGTAAATCACATTAAGAAATTCAGACGATTATTTATTCCCCATTTATCAATGTTGTCTTCAGTGCAGTGTCAATTGTATTACGTTTTATTGACTCATTTGAACCTAGAAATAAACATACCTTTCTGCAATCTTATACCATTTTCACGTGCGTTTCATTATAAAATATCTTTTCAATACTCCTTGACAAGCTGAATGAACAGGTTGGCACCCCTGCGTAGGCGGAGCGTATACTCGAAATTAATTTGACAACAAAAAAGTAAAAGAATTCCAAGAAATTGCAGCCAAGAACACTGCAGGTAAAGCCTGTTTCCTCTGAAGCACACTGTCAATTCGCTTCTTCGATTTTGTATGTATATAAAGTTTGAACATACAATATGGCTTTGATAGCAATGAATTTTAAGAAAAATCTTATAAAATGATTGAAGATAAAGAAATGATCATAAAGCCGATAAAAAAATGTTATTGTATTCGGACGATGCGTATAAATAGCATTACTAGGATAAGATCTCTATCAATAAGATCTGTATCGAAAATGAAAACCAATATATATACGAAAACGCTACCATGGCAACTCAAAAAATTTGTTTTTTTAAAGGTTTATGTATACTATATTCCTTAAGCGATTTCCACGAACGTTCTCGGACAATTCTGACAAAAAGATTTGAGCAAAACGTGTCTCACTCAGAAAAATCAGGAAAAACACATGACCATCATTGAAAATGTGATATTGGCCATTGCTGAAATGCCAAGGCTTTCTGCGGAACTTTGTAATTCATAAATGCCGTCAAAATAATGTAAATGGGTGTTTTCTAGGAGAAATAAATATATAGTGAACATGTGTAATACAAATAAAAGGCTTATTATTGAAATAAACGAGAAAATTAATAGGAACGCAGTGCAATCTGCCGAAGTGAGGAGGCTTCGGTTATCATTTGTTGTAGTAAAAAAAATCACTAAACTAGGTAGCCATAAATCAGAGGAGTCAAATCATGAAGTTCAAAACTGGAATAATTATTTAGTATTTGTATACATAATCGTATTATTGGTAAGGGGCAAGTTTCAAGTCAATCTATACTTATAAACAAATATGAATAACAATCACCTAACTATTAAGCCACTTCAGAATGCTCTTATTAAATATGAAACTCGTTCGTTTCATACGTCTCGTTCGCGAAAATCGACATCTTTTCCAACAGGGGGTTCAACTAGGCTTTTTTATACGGAAAGTAATATATATAAACGATCAAGTGAATGAGTCTTAGAAACTTATCCTTTATGTACCCGACAGTCCGATATTTAAAAAATGGTCATCCGATGTTCTTTCATACCTTAAGTTAACATAACGTTGCTGTTTTATATATCTATCTATTTATTTTTTACATTAATGATAATATTTGAATTTCGTAAGGCCCGCATAAAGTTACTTAGAGGAGAATTTGCTTCTGCCTAAAAGGATATAACAATACAACATTAATACTATAATAATATCGATTTTTTTTCTTTTTTTTTTACTTTTTTACTTTTGTTGAATTTCTTGGCCATCAACTAGCGGCATGTGGTCAAGGTAATTAAGCATGGATCCTATTCATTGTTTCAGTCTAGATAAGGTCATAAAGTTGAGTCTCCCTTAGAAAAGTGATTACTGATTATTCTTTCGTCATCAGATAATGAATTTGATAACGCAAATTATATTTTCATGTGGAAATGTTTTTTTAATTGTCGGAAATTATTTTATTGGTGGAAGGTTATTAAAAATGTTTTATTGTTGGGTATAACTTGCAGTTGGGGCACTGTGGTAGAAATCTTTTTTCCTTATACGAACTGAGGTGGGTGAGTCCTGTAGCATTGACCCTGGGTCGGGCCAACACCACGTCTACTGTTCTCATTTTGCTATGGGCTATCCCCCTCAGTTCTATTGAGTGTTTGATTTTGTTGATGTTTAGGTTGATCCACTCACTTTGCCACAGATGCATTTTTGCTTTTATAAGAGACACAAAACACTTGCGATCTTTATGGACAGTGCTAAAGTCCAGATCACCAGTTGACCCGGCTAATATGTCAGCCTGCTCATTGCCATGGATACCAGAGTGGACTCGTACCCATAATAGATTGATTTGTAGGCACTATGTTGCTTACGAATGGTATTAGCCAGTAGTTCACATTAGTGGTTTCTAATGATTTAATAGTTTTAAGTGAAGTTAACGAATCAGGAAAAAGGACTATTCCATTGTGGGTCGTCGATAGCGCAAAATCCATAGCTTTATCAATAGCAAAAAGTTCCGGAATAAAGATCGATATATGATTCGACACTGAAACTCAATGCACATTCAGTCAACAATACACCCGCTCCCATACATTGCTCAGTCTTGGAGTCGTCGGTATATATTAAAGAGGAAGATATTTGATAAGGACCTCTGAACCTCTGTCGTACCTCCACCTTTGACGCCGTTGTAGTGACCATCAAAGCTTAACCAGTGTGTCAAGCTATTATTTACAACTATTTAGTTCCGTCGGCACGACGGAGCGGGCCGAGCGGTAAGCACTCTATATACTTGCAACAAGTGCTACTCAAGGCATGCAGTCTTCTGTAAGGATCTCTGTCTTACTGCTAGAATACTCTTGATCAGTTAAATTAACCCGTGGATTGGGAGAGAGAGTACCTGTAGCCTGGGCCGGGAGAGCGTGACTCTCCGTGTCATCTCCCACACCTTCCTTAATGCTTTGGAGGCGGGAACAAGCAGTTAAGTGCGAGGATTGCAGTAAAAAAGAAAAAAGAAAAAAAAATTATTGTAAAAATATAATTCTGCTGTTTCAATGTCCACGGAGGTTGCCCCGGTGGTTCCCCACGTGGTGGTGGTCCCTGGTGGTCATGGGCAGAGACTCCAGGCGTCCAGCCATGCCACGAATAGCTTGGGACCCCCTTGATGACACCTCGTTTTCTTTTGGTTTCACTACATCATAGCCTTAACTGATAGAAGCAAACTTCCATGGTGAAATTGGAGGTTTCCCATGGCGATATATTTGTCTGAACCAGGGTATCGATGGAAGCGAGACCTATATCGACTTTCTGGATGAAGTCGTGGAGTTTTGTGATAAAGGGCTTAATGCCACCATTACCATTAGGATGGCTTGGGTCTCGAGCCACCTTTGCGTCATAGGTCAGTGCCAACTGGCTACATATGAGTCAGAGGGGAAGTGCTCCCGACTCCATCTTAAGACGCACAGACGGATATTGTGCAGAATGCACACATGCATTCTGTACAATATTCAAACCTTTCAAACTTTAGTTTGTCGCCGAGCCATGTACGATTGACCCATAATATACATTAGACCTAATCAGGGCTTTATATATCATTACCAAAGACTTTCTATTAGCTCATTTATTCCCAGAAATGCACTTTAGTATATTAAGTGATCTTTGACATTTATTCTTTAACTAACCAATGTAGTCTTTCTAATTTTGTCTATAATAAAAAGTAGACCGAGAAATCTAGCAGAATTTTTAATAGGTATTGGCTAGTTATCTAGAGTTAGCCTGATGTTCGGCATCTTCCCATGTGAAAAAATTACCCATACTCTTCTGGAAAATTTAAAACCCCACTGGGAGCCGTTGTTATGAATCATATTCAGTGTTAGTTGCATGCAATTTGCCAAGAATATGTATTACAGCTCAAGTGCCATAATGAACAATCATTAGTGTACAATGAGCATTTAAGATTCCGAGGGATAGCTGGTAAGATGTCATTGATTATGTTGGTGCAAGACACTTCCCTGTGGGACCCCGTTTCCCTGGACACAAATATCCGAAAAGTTTTCGGAGTAGGCCAATTCACCATGTTAAGTAGGCTTTCTAAATAACAAAGAATACTTAAATAAAAAAATGCTTTTTGGCAATTGCCAACTAGCAAATTTATAGAATTCAATAGCCTGTTGTTAACAATTCGTTCCATGACTTTGCATAAGCACCTTGACAATGCAATTGGGCATTATGACACAGCAGACTTGGGATTTCCTCTTCCTTTCAATATGGGAATGATGTGGGGGGAGTGCCATGAGTTTGCATGGTTTGCTCATTCATTGTTAAGACCTTGATTGTAATCAAAGTCATCTCTGGTAGGAATGTAAATAGGTTGCAGCTCAGCCGTTTCCTTGATGGTCAGGAATGCTGGATAGTATTTTTCTGAGCTGTTTGTGTATGAGAACCGCCTAGCGAGTGCATTGGCAGTGTCTCTAGACGAATCGAAATTTACGCCCTCATAAATTATATTAGTGACTTTAAAAGATGTTTTTTCTTATATATTTTATTAATTGTGGACCAAACCTGTGATATTTTGGTGTTGCTGTTAAATGCTGAGACAAAGCTTCACCAGGAGTCACTTTTGGCTTGTCTAATTGTTGTATGAGCCCTAGCTCTTGCTAGTTTATAGTTGCAATAGTTCTCATTACTGGTGGTATTTTTGAAGAGCCTGTAGGCCTAATTTCATTCACACAGCGTCTTGCGGCAATTTGGTGTCCACTAAGCTTAACGCTAGCTGTCAAAGTCTTAGGATTGGATATCACTGCTGTGTCTAAAATAGAATTCTGAATATTGTTTACTTTATCCTCAGTGGTTTCTCCAACAAGTATGAACATGACACTCCATATGAAGGCGACCCAGTCTGATTTTTTTACGTTAAATTCGGTTGCTAGAGGCTTTTTTTTCTTATTTTTTGTCGCATGAATATTTAATGCATGTAGGAAAGTGATCACTTTCCAACGAGTCACCATTGTTGTGCCATAGGCACCTGTTGAAGAGACCACAGAATTAAAATCACCTAAAATCAATTTAGTTATTTGGCAGACTCTCCTGCAGAGCTGATCATAAATTACCACAATATTCCATTGATAATAAACTGAACATATATCCAGATATGTTCTATTTAATTTTACTTTGCATTCAACAAACTCAAAAGTAGAATTATGTCACTTCTGTAAAAGGGAGGCCATGGTAGTTCCAAAGTGAAGCTACTTCACTTAGTTCTATGACTTCGACTGCTCCACTGTATAATGGTTAACGCGGATTACGTTTTATGAGGATTTGAAGTTCCTTCTCCACCATTTTTTTTTTTTCTTTCCTGGGAGGGGGGCGATTAGGAGACAGAAGGCTCCATGTCCTTGTGTCCTTGCGAGTGAGATTGGCAGATTGCGACCTGCTTCTCTCGAAGCAGAGAAGCTTAGTTAATTAACACTTTGTTTCAATGCGTCAATTTCCTTATTTTTATCTGTAAGCACTGGCAGTGACATAAGTTACTGCTGCAGCAAAGCAAGTATTGAGTTTGTATGTCAAATTCCCACTTTCCTCTTAGCTTCAGGGAACCGTCCTAGGAAATGTCTGCCTTGCTCCACACATTTCAACATAGCCCTCATAGTCCTTATAGAGTGGGGAAGAGAGAAAGGGGAACCCCCTTCTCTCTCCCTTCTTCACCATCTCTCTTTCTCTCTCCCTTCTTCACCATCTCTCCCTCCCCCACTCTTTCTCTCCCTTTCTCCCTCGCCCCCTCCTTTCATCTCTCTTTCTCTCTCTCTCCCTTTCTCTCCCTTCCTCCATCCGCCCTCCCTCTCTTCCCCCCCCTCTCTCTCTCTCTCTCTCTCTCTCTTCCCCCTTCCTCCATCCCGCCCTCCCCCCCGTCTCTCACCCTTTCTTCATGTCTCTATCTATCTCTCCGTTCCCCACTCTTTCTCTGTATCTCCTCTTTCTCTCTTTCTCCCTTCGTCCGTCCTGCCATCAAGACAAAAGGACATCACCTCTCATTTGCTGGTTTGCATAGATGTGTTTAGTTGTTACATGCAAGATGTTTGGGAAGTAAAAATAAGACAGAGGTAGCACAGGCAATGTTTTAGATACCGACGATGCCTACAACGAGTGTGCGCGCGCCGGCTTCAAAGTGCACCAATGTTATACATCGGCGCAGTGGCGGCAACTCTTCCGACAAATGTACGCCCCGACGTTGAATGGAGCTATAAAAAAGAACGTTCAACAGCCAGCAATCAATACCTAAAAAGGAGAGGATACCGTGCGCATCGCAGCTAGTTCCCGCACTGATGTATTTTGCAAAGGTTATGATATTTAAAATCCGACAGGTCGATCGCCAAAACATAATAGGGTATTTTATTGAAGATCAGAGCAGCGAAGTAATTCAGGGCTTGTTTTACCGCGAGGAGCTCGTTCCAACCGCTGTGCCTAAATATTATCCATATAAGATTTTATCCTCGCATTGGATGAAGAGAACATCTTGTACACTGGATTGGTTATCCAGACAAATTTAATTCTTACATTACGACGGATGACATGCGATCCAGTCTCTCACACCGCAGCACATTGATGTGTAGTGGATGTGAGGATTGCTCAGCACCATCTGTGGGCATCTTGGGGCAGCCACCTGCAGGTTGCGTCTCTGGAGTTTTTTTTCGTATTTTTGTTTAATGTACTTTATATTTCTTTTAACGGCCTGAAGTTTAATTTCTATATCTTTTAATTAGTAAAGTAAATTTCTCTTTTTGTTTTCATTCATTTTATATTATATTTTTTTCGACATGAAAGAACCTATAAAAACTGTCGTTTTGCTGCCAAAGTCTCTGTTGGGCTGTTGGCTCATCTGATCAGCAGTACAGTTGCCAAAATGCCATAGTTTGGGCCATTTGCAGTAATTTTTACTCTACGGATTGTCCCCATGCAATTTCTTGCCGTACGAAACCTCGGCGGCAAGAGTGAGGTAAAATTACCTCACTCATTGTTTGGTGCAAATTATAGTGATTTTGCCTAATTTATCTTTTTACGATATAAAAGGATGATTATAGTATGCATATAAGCCTCCAGGCTAGTACAGTGGTAACGTGCCGTCCTCTCATCCGAGGGGTCGGCGGTTCGCGCCCCGCCCAGGCGCGAGAAGTTGCAATTGTCGCCTGGAGGTTACTGCTGTGGCTGGGCACCACAGTGGGTAAGGACTAAGCTCTGTCGCGTCAGCACTAGCTGACACACGTTGATCGAGTCGACATTAGTCGGCACAGGCCGAGCTACCCTCATAGCCCAGGCGAGGCTGAGCTTCGTATATCGGACTTATCCTTGACTTATGCATATAAGATTTAAAAGCCGTTCTAACATTTGTGTATTTCCCATGGTATATCATTTATTTGCATTTCCAGATCTCCATTTTCATGACCTTTCATGCAAATCGAACGTTAGATCTACTCACGAATATCAGAAAGGTAAGATTAAGTATTGTAAGCTTCTCGACAAAATTTAAACATAGAGGAATGAAACAATGCCGTCAAAGGATAATGAAATTCGTATATTGAGACTAGGTGTTTATCAATGATTTAAAGACGGCTACACACACACGTGTGTAGCTGGAGTGTACTGTGTGTACACTCCAGCTTCAATGTGTACTGTGTCTGAAGGTTGATGAGGATTCCTGCAAGGCTCTGCAAAATTGTCGTTCCACCTTTACCGCAGAAATCTCTGTCGGAAAACGTCGCCAATCATCAATCTTCATTCCGCTTTTTTTCAGTATAAGCCACTCTTCTGCATCATTATCCTCCAACTCCATCAAAAATATAGAGTATTAGAAAAGTTAAAACATGAACACATTTGAAGCATATAGTATTTTAAACAAGCTTTTAAAAAACGGTTATTTTTGGCCTAAATGCTTTGGCGAGGCCAGTCATATTGAAGAAATTATTTTAAAATATTTAAACCAAATGCATAAACAGATGCATATCTTTGAACGCCATGCAGTAATTTCAATACATTAGTAAGCTTTGAAGGTTCCTTAAAATGTAAGACCTTAAGCCATAGCTTGTTTATCACATAAATACGACACTATGAAAAGAGATGCACACTGGGTGTAACTGAGTTTGAATAGTGTTATATGTGATCCCCTTCGTACAGTGTTATAATGCATGCATTTCGGTGTTTCCTAGCATTGTGGATCACGTTTACCTGGGGCAGGGACGTGTGAGGAGCAAATGCTATGTGATAGACAATGGCCTGAGGTGGATTGCTGGTTAGGTTGGTGTCATGCGATGTGTTGCCACATCGACTTATGCTGTTTGGCCACTCCTTCAGCATGAGCAATAGATATGTACTTACACAGTGCTTTTTATAGTTCAGATACATAACCGATAATGTACAAGTTTCAAATACTTATTCTTATATTTCCTCTCATAAGCCTAAAATGATATACACTGTGGCCTTCACCCAATCCATATATCTCTAAGTCGCTGAAATATATCATACCTGAATAAAGTCAATATGGCGAAAGAATTCTTGCCTGATGGATAACGGTAGTCCTTCCCAAAGCCTGATCCACCGGCGAAAGAGGCCTTCCGGAAGAAGGGACACATTAATATAGATTTTATTCATTATCTTTGGGAAATTAATACGTGTTGGGTTTCCCTTGGATCAGTACTTTGTATAATTCAATGTAATATTCTTTTATTAGATAAAAATAATGCTCAGAGATATTGAGGAGCAATGAAGACGGTATTCCTTAAACGCACGTCAGTCAGAATGAAACAAAAATCATCGCACGCTGGAGGAAATATTCTCTCTATGCTGCTGCCGCTCGTTGTCAACGCGAGAAATTGCCGACACGGTTGGTGAGAATAATGTATCAATGCGTGCACTCGAGGCTGAACTGCGAAAGGAGATGATACTATTTTACCGTGTGCATTACAAACATGACATTATTGTATCATTGTGGGAGACATACCAAGCCTTTCTTGCAAATCAATTTGAGTGAGCTTAACAACAAGAAGCCGACGAAGCAATTGAAGACCTGAGCTATGTTTCACAAGAAGAAGCCCTCTGCGCAATTGGTAAATATCGCAAATTTGCTTGTCTATACAATCGACAGGCTATTGGTTTTGAAATGGGATACCGGCTTGTGACTAGAATAGACAGGTGAAAACATGTGTGAATAGGTTGAGGATGGTGGGGGCAGCGCTCGCAGTATAAAGCGAGGCAGGAAGATCAGGGGAATGCACTACCCAGATGTGAAATTTCGAACATATCTCTCGCCGCATCGACGTAAGCAACTGCCGACGATGAACACCGACCTGACAGTATGTACCCTCTCATTTAACGCAAAGGCAGCCAATGCATGCGGGAAGACCGCATATGCTACCTCATATGTTTTGGAAAGAGTATGTACATGTGGATCTCTGCAGATCCCGCAGCCGGAAGTTTTCCACCTCAAGAGCAATTACAGGCGATCGAAACCAAACGGGACCTATTTCTAATAGCTCATTGTTAACAATATGGAAACCGAATGGGTTTGCCTTGCACCTTGGCTCTAACAGCTGCCTTCCTTCCGTGCATCGAGGTACCATGCCTGAGCCCTGCTTCCCCAAATAACTTTCTCCACCTCGAGCAAGTCCGCCGGAAGTATGGACACCCCACAAATTAGAATCTGGCACCCGGCAACAGGACAAGGATTCGCTGGATATAATCGTCTCCTCAGGCAGACCAAATGGGCAGAAGAGAGAGACTAGACCTAGAAGACAGGAGGAAGAAGCAGTTACAGGACAGGAGGTCACTCTCCGCCCTCGGCACTCGGGGCACGGTGTCACTCTCAGGGGATCACGCCTTACCTTCCCAATAATCCAAAAGGCCAAGCCCCTTTCATTCTCCACCAACCTCTACGCTCCCCCTCCTCTTATCTGGTGGCTTAGCGGTGGAAGAACCTCATAATACCGAATGTTCCTTAAGATCAGCTCATGCTGAAGTGCCTCCTCGCCTTAACGCCAGCCATCGCTACCAAGACCTTTTGATCCACGCCACCCACATCATGTCTGGCACACTACTATGTTGACCACTCACGCCTGTGCTACGCTCCCGACGAAGTCACTGAAGATGAATTCCCGCACCCACTCTCGTCAACCCTCGTCAACACAGCCATGGCGTCACACCTCTAGCCTGTATCACCGATACTTCCTCACTACTTTTAAGAGTAAGTGAGGAAGTATATTATATAATTATATAATTATATATATATAACTATATTCTTTAGTGCCAGACTAACTATCGCCCTCCCTAAACACACCCACACCTTACATAAAAGTTCCCTTTTCTAAACGTTCTACTACTAATTCTATAATACAAAATTTCTGATTGTTAATATTTGTTTTAACTTACGACGACATCACTGACATCACTGTGACAACACTCACCTCACTCTCCCACCTTATTTTCAGCCTTAACAATTCTTTAATTGATGTATATTGTGTTAGTTGTGTCTTTC
>NW_020870251.1:628794-633794 GCF_003789085.1 Penaeus vannamei | reverse complement strand
TATATATATATACATATATATATATATATATATAATACTATATATACATATATATTATTATATATATATAATATATATATATATATATATATATATATATATATATATATGTATATATATATATATATATATATATATATATATAATATATACATATATATATGTATATATATATTGGCTTATGATATATATATATATATATTATATATATATATGCCTGTGGTGCACACAGAGATCACCAACTTGGCGTGGTGGCATTATTGTCACCCACCTGGCGTGATCCTGCTGATCAAGGTCACTTGACTTTGATCTTTTCCGAGAGATTTTGACAACAGACTATATAGAGAGCTCCGCCAACTTATCGTGGTTCGCCGCGACAATTGGCCAGGCTTTCTCTTGTAGTAAGTGCCCCCTTACTGCTCCCTTGGAGAGCGAAGTAGCATACCTGGACTGGACCCCCTGTTCCTGGACATAGTTTGTGGCTTCACACCAAGGGCGACTTTTTGGTGCCTGACCCACGCCCTCTCTTTCCCACTTCCTGGTGCAGCCTGGGCCTGCGGGAAACTGTGGTTTCCAACATTCGCCTGGGCTGTGGTGACATGATCACACCTCCCTTAAAGCAGGATTAGGGTGCAGAGTGTCTACCACACCAAAACTCCCAGTTCAGCCCACCCAGGGGGATCTCCTGTCCTGTGGTGCTGAAGGGTCGAGTGTAGGAGACAAAGAATTCCAAAGCCCTTCATAAGACCTCAACACCTGAGAATAGGAATAGGGATAGACCTCCGAAAGGGGACCAAACTGACCTATCCTCTCTCAATGACCACAAAATGAATCAGATGATGGCAGTCACCCTGAAGCCTTTCAAAGCTACAGGGGGACAAAAGAAAGTTAAAATGCAGGCCGATAGTGTCCGGCCTGCAGCAAAGAGCAAGGACAAGACAGAAATATCACCTCAAAGTCTGTCCTTGCACCACAGAGAGAAATCTGAATTCCCCTCAGAATTCTCAAAGTCAAGAAGGGGCTCAAGCTGAACCAGCCAAACCAGCTGCCCCTACTACTAAAGGCCTAAAATCCCTGCAAAGGGGAGGCGCGAAGCAACGAAGAGTGGAGACTGACTCTGAGGAGGAGTCTGAACCCTTTAAGGTACCAAAAAAGCCTGAAGACTTCGACAGTGCCTACCAACTGGTTAGGGCATTGGAAAAGGAAAGGCAAGTCAGACTTTCAATCCGAATCTGTAGAGATGAGGGCATGATTATTGTCCCCTAAGATAAAGCCCCTCTGAACTTCCTGAGGGAAATCAAGGTGCTAAAAGATGGGAGAAAAGTGAGTATCTCGCCACTGACCTCCTAAGAGAAAAGAACCAAATGGTGCTACTTGGTTCCCACTAGGGTTTGACGTGGAGGTGATCACGTCTCTCCCACAAGTGGTGGAGGCTTCCCGCATGACCAAAGGGAAGTCTCCAACCAGGCAAGTCCTGGTCACCCTCAAGGGAGCCCCAATCACCACCTTTGATCTGAGTAACTGGGGCTCGTACAAGCTCAGGACATATGTGCCAGAGCCCTTGAGGTGCTTTACATGCCAGATATTTGGGCATCACCAGGCCAACTGCAAGGCCAAATCCATACGTGGTGTATGCAGCAAAGCACACAAAGAATGACACAACAGCCAAGTGTACTAGCTGTGCCAAGAGGCATCATGCCTGGAGCCTGGCTTGCTCTGTCAGGAAACAGGCAGTCACTGAAAAGCAGGAGCATGCCAAAAAGCGTCCTGACTTTGTCCCTGCGCCCCCAGGCACCTATGTCTGGGGACAAAATAAAAGGGAAAGGACTCCCCGACTTCCTAAGAGGAAGGAGACACCCCCCCCAGCCAAAGTCGGATACCTCTAACAGAGAGGAATACCCCAAGCTTGCTAGTGGCAAGAAAATAAAAAAGAACCAAAGGGAGAAAGGTTCAAAGGCCACAACAAAGGACCCCCCAGTAGAGGATAATCTCTTCTTTGACGAGAACGATATGACTCTCCTGTTGAGTGCTGTAGTATCTGCAGTAGCAACAGCCTTGGGGAGGACCAGTGAGGAGGCGGAGAAGGCAGTCCAGGTCGCCATGACGGCTATGACCCAAACTGTTGCAGCTCTGAAGGAAAGGAAGCTAAAAGCCTTCAAACCGAAAAAGAGCAGCACTTCCCTCCCTGAATCCTCGAATGGCAGACTAGCTTCGAGAGAAGCATCTTGTGAAACCCCAGCTAGTCTGTCATTACAGACTGAAACTATGCAGCAGAAGCCCCCACTGCAGGCCGAGCCTGTACAGCCAAAATCTGATCCCCTGACTCGAGGTGACACTTCCAACCTAGGCTCTACACCTCTCGGAAGACCCTTAATCAGAGTGTCTGACTTAGAGGAAGTTGTACAATCCTCAGTCAACGAGGATTTATATTTATCAGATACCACCAGCACTGGGGCATTTGAAGCTGAAACAAGTGACACTGAGTAACCATCATGGCTCACAATCTAAGCATTCTGCAGTGGAACATCTACAGCTATAAAAGCAAGAACTCCTTTCTCCAGTCAACAGTGCGAGCAAGGAGCATTGACGTCATCATGCTCCAGGAGACACTATGGGATCTGTGCACTTCTCAGGATATCGATCCTTCACCACTCCAAACCTGGATGGTGCTAGAGGCCTGATGACCCTGGTAAAAGAAGCAATCTCGTGCTCCTTAATAGCCAATCTGCTGCACTGTGGAGATGGTGTTAAATCTCTTACTGTTGAGATTCAGCTGCCTAGGAGTCCTTAAAAAATATATAATGTATATAGCAAACCACAGTGTGAGAGCTTAGATTTAAACCAGGTCTGTGCTACCGCAGCACAAGACCGAATGATCATAGGGGGAGACTTCAATGCACACATATCCATGCTGAATCCCCGCAAAAGGCCGAATGCGGAAGGCATTCATATAGCAGAAGTGCTTGAGACATTCTCTGAGATCGCTCTTCTCAACACCAATGAACCAACGCATGTGAGGGGAGGGGTCCTAGACCTTACCTTTGCCACAGCAACAATGGTGGAGAGAATTCGGTGGTGTGTCGATGATATGGTTACTAGTGATCACTACGGCATAGTCACCACCCTAATGGATGCAGGTTCAGCCCAAAGACCATATCACATTCCTATATGGAAAACAGACAAGGCCAACTGGTTTGCCTTCCAGGAAAGCTTGGCTCGATGTCTGAAAGACAATGAACCCAACAATAATGAAAATGTGAATGTGCTAGAGGCAAGGCTAATCCAGGCCATAAATCAGGCAGCCTCACAAACCATCCCCAAAACTCGCCCATGGTCCAGAACTCACAAAGACGCCTGGTACTATAATGACGAGATGAAAGAGGTCAACCACAGTATTAATATGTGCAGAAAAAAATTCCGATGGCAAAGAACTCCTGACAATCTGGCCCTGTTTAGGGAAACTGTTGTGGATGCCAAGGAAACTGCCAACAGAGTAAGGCAGGAAAAATGGCTGGAATGGTGCCAGACTTTTGGAAACCAGACCAGTCTTAAAAAGTTGTGGAAACGGGTCAGGCAAGCGACAAGCCGCCAAGTCCCAAAATGCACTCATCATGATCCACAGTCAGAGGCTGACAGATTGGTGCTTGAGTTCTTAGCTAGAACCAGGAACAACAACCTGCCTCTAATGAGGGAAAAACAAAACAAATCCAGGAAGACTTACTCTCATCACAGACAAGGCACTCGAATCCGATGACACGGATGCCTTGTTCTCTCTTGGGGAACTAAGAAAGTCATAGAAAACCAACTCTGGATCAACACCGGGATTTGATGGGATCTCCCATCCCATCATTTTGCACTTAGGCTTGGCAGGAGAACTTGCATTCTTGCAGGTTATCAACAAGTCCTGGCAAACCGCCACGGTGCCCCAGAGCTGGAAACAAGCCACAATAGTTCCCATACCAAAACCAAAGGAGCCTGGCAAGTACCATCCCATCTCGCTTCTCAGCTGCCTGGGTAAAACAGCTGAAAAGATAGTACTCAACAGGCTCCGATGGAGGATGGGACCCCCTCATGAACACCTGCACGGGTTCATAAAGGGTAAGAGCACTGCACACAGCATTTCCACACTCTTAAGCACAATCTGCACCTCGCCTGCCGTGGTTGTCTTCCTAGACCTGGAGAAGGCTTTTGAACTGGCAAGTCCGCTTGCCATTCAAGAGACCCTAATCCACAAAGGAGTCAAAGGCAGACTCTTGGCCTGGATAGCTATTTTAAAAATAGGTTAGCAAATGTCAGATTTCAAGGCCACCTCTTGTAGCACATGCCACTTGAAAATGGAACTCCTCTGGGAGGGGCTCTCAGTCCAGCCCTGTTTAATACCCTCATGTCCAACATACTCGACATTCACCTGCCAGAGGGATGCAAGATCATCTCTTATGCTGATGACTTGGCAATCATAGCCTCTGGCAATCACTGCCTAACTAGAGCTCAGCGTTGTCTGAACCTGGTGTCTGAAGAGTGTTGTAGGATGGGTCTAAAAATATCGGCAGCAAAATCCATAGCAATGCTCTGAGAACTAATGTCAGAAACAAAAAAGTCACTGTGCAGGGTATGGATCTGGAATGGGTCAAGGACTACCTATACCTTGGTGTATGGATAGGACACACTCACTTTCAAAAAGGAGATCCAATACCTGCTTGACAGAACCAAGGAAAGACTGTCAGTCATGAAAGTCATGACAGGGAGACACATAGGAGCAGGACACAAAGTACTAAGATCATTCTATGTACACGCTGTCCGTCCTATTATTGACTATGCATCTGTCGCCCTCATTGCTTCCAGTACAACATTAAAAGAAAAACTGGAAACAATACAAAACGAAGCAGCCAGGATCATTCTAGGTGCACCTAAGTGGACAAAGGTCATCAACCTCCTCATGGAAATTGATTTACCGTCCATGGACGGCAGAATTGATCTAATGGCAGCACAGTTCCTTTCCA
>NW_020870251.1:621294-623794 GCF_003789085.1 Penaeus vannamei | reverse complement strand
TCCACCTTCTCCTCCTCGCTGCCACCCCTTCCACCCTTCTCCTACTCGCTGCCACCCCTTCCACCTTCTCCTCTCGCTGCCACCCCTTCCACCTTCTCCTCCTCGCTGCCACCCCTTCCACTCTTCCTACTCGCTGCCACCCCTTCCACCTTCTCTCGCTGCACCCCTTCCACCTTCTCCTCCTCGCTGCCACCCCTTCCACCTTCTCCTCCTCGCTGCCACCCCTTCCACCTTCTCCTACTCGCTGCCACCCCTTCCACCTTCTCTCTACTCGCTGCCACCCTTCCACCTTCTCTCCTACTCGCTGCACCCCTTCCACCTTCTCCTACTCGCTGCCACCCCTTCCACCTTCTCCTACTCGCTGCCACCCCTTCCACCTTCTCCTACTCGCTGCCACCCCTTCCACCTTCTCCTACTCGCTGCCACCCCTTCCACCTTCTCCTACTCGCTGCCACCTTCTCACCTTCTCCTACTCGCTGCCACCCCTTCCACCTTCTCCTACTCGCTGCCACCCCTTCCACCTTCTCCTACTCGCTGCCACCCCTTCCACCCTCTCCTCCTCGCTGCCACCCCTTCCACCTTCTCCTCCTCGCTGCCACCCCTTCCACCTTCTCCTCTCGCTGCCACCCCTTCCACCTTCTCTCTACTCGCTGCCACCCCTTCCACCTTCTCCTACTCGCTGCCACCCTTCCACCTTCTCCTCCTCGCTGCCACCCTTCCACCTTCTCCTCCTCGCTGCCACCCCTTCCACCTTCTCCTACTCGCTGCCACCCCTTCCACCTTCTCCTACTCGCTGCCACCCCTTCCACCTTCTCCTCTCGCTGCCACCCCTTCCACCTTCTCCTCTCGCTGCCACCCTTCCACCTTCTCCTACTCGCTGCCACCCCTTCCACCTTCTCCTACTCGCTGCCACCCCTTCCACCTTCTCCTACTCGCTGCCACCCCTTCCACCTTCTCCTACTCGCTGCCACCCCTTCCACCTTCTCCTACTCGCGCCACCCCTTCCACCTTCTCCTACTCGCTGCCACCCCTTCCACCCTTCTCCTCTCTCGCTGCCACCCCTTCCACCTTCTCCTACTCGCTGCACCCCTTCCACCTTCTCCTACTCGCTGCCACCCTTCCACCTTCTCCTCCTCGCTGCCACCCCTTCCACCTTCTCCTACTCGCTGCCACCCCTTCCACCTTCTCCTACTCGCTGCCACCCCTTCCACCTTCTCCTACTCGCTGCCACCCCTTCCACCTTCTCCACTCGCTGCCACCCCTTCCACCTTCTCCTACTCGCTGCCACCCCTTCCACCTTCTCCTACTCGCTGCCACCCCTTCCACCTTCTCCTACTCGCTGCCACCCCTTCCACCTTCTCCTACTCGCTGCCACCCCTTCCACCTTCTCCTACTCGCTGCCACCCCTTCCACCTTCTCCTACTCGCTGCACCCCTTCCACCTTCTCCTACTCGCTGCCACCCCTTCCACCTTCTCCTACTCGCTGCCACCCCTTCCACCTTCTCCTCTCGCTGCCACCCTTCCACCTTCTCCTACTCGCTGCCACCCCTTCCACCTTTCTCCTACTCCCTGCCACCCCTTCCACCTTCTCCTACCTCGCTGCCACCCCTCCACCTTCTCCTCCTCGCTGCCACCCCTTCCACCTTCTCCTCCTCGCTGCCACCCCTTCCACCTTCTCCTACTCGCTGCCACCCTTCCACCTTCTCTCGCTGCCACCCCTTCCACCTTCTCCTACTCGCTGCCACCCCTTCCACCTTCTCCTACTCGCTGCCACCCCTTCCACCTTCTCTCCTCGCTGCCACCCCTTCCACCTTCTCCTACTCGCTGCCACCCCTTCCACCTTTATCGCTGCCACCCCTTCCACCTTCTCCTACTCGCTGCCACCCCTTCCACCTTCTCCTACTCGCTGCCACCCCTTCCACCTTCTCCTACTCGCTGCCACCCCTTCCACCTTCTCCTCCTCGCTGCCACCCCTTTCCACCTTCTCCTCCTCGCTGCCACCCCTTCCACCCTTCTCCTACTCGCTGCCACCCCTTCCACCTTCTCCTCCTCGCTGCCACCCCTTCCACTTCTCCTACTCGCTGCCACCCCTTCCACCTTCTCCTACTCGCTGCCACCCCCACCTTCTCCTCCTCGCTGCCACCCCTTCCACCTTCTCCTACTCGCTGCCACCCCTTCCACCTTCTCCTACTCGCTGCCACCCTTCCACCTTCTCCTCCTCGCTGCCACCCCTTCCACCTTCTCCTCCTCGCTGCCAGCCCTTCCACCTTCTCCTACTCGCTGCCACCCCTTCCACCTTCTCCTCCTCGCTGCCACCCCTTCCACCTTCTCCTCCGCTGCCACCCCTTCCACCTTCTCCTACTCGCTGCCACCCCTTCCACCTTCTCCTCTCGCTGCCACCCCTTCCACCTTCTCCTCTCGCTGCCACCCCTTCCACCTTCTCCTACTCGCTGCCACCCCTTCCACCTTCTCCTACTCGCTGCCACCCTTCCACCTTCTC
>NW_020870251.1:613794-618794 GCF_003789085.1 Penaeus vannamei | reverse complement strand
TGGTGTTGTGTGTGTGTGTGTTGTGTGTGTGTAAAGCACACACACAAACATATACACTTTCATACTTAAATATATAGAAATATCCCACGTTAACCGGATATGCACTGCATAATCCTATTTTTATCTGACCTCTTCTCTTCCTTCCAGTCGGCCATGACAGCCCTGAAGGAGTGCGTTCGCGTCCTCAGCTACGAACCGGAAGTGCAGCCTGAAGGACAGTTGGGACTTGAAGCGAAAGAGGAAGTCAAGCAACTGGAGGAGTGGATAAAAGATGAAGGATGGAAGTACTGAGGAAAAATGCGAAGGAAAGTAGAGTGGTGATTTGAAAGACAGGATGTGGGAGTGAAGTGTTAAAGAGAATGGGAGGAGAATTGGTTGTAAGCGAAGGAAGAAATGACAGAAAATGCGACAAATATTCGAATGAAAGTGAATAGGAACTGAGACGGATATGAAGGAGTTTCTAAGAAAGTTATGATGATATACATCATTAGAATATGAATGGTCAAATTTTAAGAAAAAAAATGAGTGGTGAATAGAAAATGGAGAACTTAATGAGAAAATGGAAAGGTGCCTCTTTTACCATATAGTGTATTTTAATGTGATCTGTATATATTTTAAATTATCTATCTAGATTGTGGATGAAGACTCTTAGGTTTCAAGACGGGAGATCGTTGCTCAGTTTTGTCTTATCATTTATTACGGTTTCTTTGTCTATTTTATGATGTAAGTTTATATTACAAACATGTAATACATTTTCATTCTCTCGGTCTCATTTTTCTCAGATGCTTCTGTTTGTTTATTCATTCTTGATTCCCTTTTCTTCAAATCTCACCAGATTGTCACTCCATAACATATTTTTAAAAGTTACCCCTGTATATTAAAGTTAATAACAGAAAACGTAATAATGAAAGGATAAACTCAAACATATTTTTACATTGTTCACTTATATCAGCAATTCATTATACTTATTCCTTCCTTTCTCATAAGATTGGAATGCCCATACAAATATCATACACATCTTTTCTCTCTTAAAAAAAATAGTTGTATTACTATTTGTTACCGACACTATTGTACCGTTAGGATGAGAAATAGCACCGCCAGAATGGATCTAAGCTGAGACAAGTTCTGTGCCCATATGCAAAGCAATGTTAGACCACGGCAAAGAAGGGATAAAATGCGATGCAGCTTTAGGGACGGAAAGGGAGAAGAAAATAGTGAAGGCTTACAAAGGAAGGGGGAGTGGTGAACAAAGGGTTGGTAATGAGAGATGTCCAGTCAACAAGGCAATTGTGGCCACATTTCTACTAAAAAGGGGTTAACGGTGTAACGCTTTTCCCGTAACTGACAGTCTTTGCATCCTACGTAGGCTTTGGTCCCCCCTCCTTCTTCTCTCTCTCTCTCTCTCTCTCTCTATCTGTCTTTTTGTCTGTTTCTTGTGCCATTTGCGGGATATTAATCAAGGTCATTCATACAAGATTTCACCTAAAGTGACAAAAGTGTTGAATTCTTTACGTTTTATTTTAAAATCTAGTCTTTCCACACGGTTTGTGTATCTTTAGTCTTGTAAGCATTTGACTGAATTTATATTATAGGAAAGTCACCTGTATTAGAAAGTCTGTAGTAAGGCCCGATATTATTACAGTCAGTGATATAAGTTTTGTTATCGGCCTGATTATTTTTCTTTTGTCGTGGTAGCTGATCGAAATATCAATATTTTTTAAATGGTAGAACTGCATTTTGAATTAGGCGATTCCAGTGCAGAGTTATTTCTTTCGTGGATTTCTTGTCCAATCCATTTTCGTAATTTCGGTCCTTGTTTAGTCTCGTCTGGGAACTCACGTATTATTAGCAGTTTTAATTTATAGTTGGGTTGCTGGGTATCTCTCATGGACAATATGATCACGTGTTAATACGGATTCATAAATGTAGCTATGGTAACTTTCAGAACAAGAGTCCCACTCCTCATTAAGTGTATTTGTTTATTTTTCATCGGTCTTCTTGTATCATCACGACCCACTTTATTTCGTCGAGATGCTCTTTTATAAATGTCATTTCATTGAGTTGTTCATTAACAATCTTTTTTTCTTTTTGGTTTTATTAATAAATATTTTAGCCAACGTTTGACATACGTATGTGACTGTCATTTAGGCCGGCGGTCTCTAGAGATTTGCTGTCACCTTGTTGCTTGCAGTCTGTGTGTGTCAGAGTCTCACACTGTGTGCCTTTTCGATTTGTAGATGACTTTAGATTCCTACTGGTACTCTGTTATTTTTGCCACATTTGCATATACATTTTATGTTGGCCAAATAACCGTATTTATTGGTTCCTTGTGGTTTACTGTGATGCATCTTTATTTTTTTCTGAGATTTTGTATTATTTATATGATATAAACTGTGATCGGATTGACACTGTTTGTTCAGAAAGTGATTGTTCCTATGCTCTTTTTTATAATGATTTATACTTTTCTATGATTTTACTTTATTCAAACGGGCTGTATGTATTTTTTTGTCATTCATTGAGGCTTTGCGCTCCTACATTCACGCTATTTATGTGTGTTGTACTGACATTTTTTCGGTCCATCACATCCAACACAGTTTCGCCTTTAATGATGTCACTTTCTTTTCGCCCACAATGTTTGTCACTTTATTTTAATTACACAGCGGCCACATTGCATTCACTTTGAAGTAACTCAGTGATCTCCGTTTTACAAATATTGTTTCTTATCTCTTGTACTCTATGACAGGAAGCATGTGAGATTTTGATACTGTTTTTGTACGCTACGCCATAATGATATTGATTAAAATCGAAACGTTGTGATATCTTTTAATTTCCTTTTTCTGTATCATTTTCTGATATTCAGATAGATAACAGATTATCTACAATTGTATTTGTCTGTGTGTGTGTGTGTGTGTGTGTGTGCGAGTATGGTTATGGATATATATCAATCTCTTTTTCATGTAACTGCAGTTTTTAAACAAAAGATTTCTATTTGCTTCGTACATTCGGATTGCTTCTCCCATCAGAAAAAAATGTATATATATATATATATATATATATATATATATAATATATATATATATATATATATATATATATATATATCGTCTTAGATTACGTTTCTGTAATCTTCTCTGTGGAT
Organism: Penaeus vannamei; assembly: GCF_003789085.1. NCBI lineage: Eukaryota > Metazoa > Arthropoda > Malacostraca > Decapoda > Penaeidae > Penaeus > Penaeus vannamei. The sequence goes on along the minus strand of NW_020870251.1, from coordinate 615,655 downwards.
ATTAAGATTCGATTTCTTTTCAAAGTGAAAAGTGGTATATGAACTAATTGACGATACAACATGTTACCTTAGTAAATAAATAAATGAATAATAATAATAATAAAAACACCGAAGCAACTATTCTCTTCGCAGCAGACCAACAGATGGCAGTGGCAGATAGCAACTGCCCAGTACGTACCTCACTTATGTCGCGCTGTTTGCTAAAGTAAAGACCCGGAAATCCAGATGGCTAGAATCAAGTACTTATAGAGACCTTGGCTAGAATTTGCTATAGGATCTTTGAATCTATGCTAAGTGATGGGGAAGTGGAGGGGATGGAAATAGGGTAAAGGAAGGGAGAGGATTGAGGGGAAGGGAGGGAGAGATAGAGGATGGACGGTAAATGGGGAGAGGATAGGGGAGACGTAAAGGAAGTTGAGGGGAGAGGAAGGAGAGGTGTAAGATGACGTGAGAAGGGTGGGGTAAATGGGGGTTGAGATATTCAAATAGACTTTTTACTGCTCGTTGACGGACATCTTCATTCTCGACTTCATTATGGGAAGTTCTAATAACTCTCTCTCTCTCTCTCTCTCTCTCTCTCTCTCTCTCTCTCTCTCCTGTCCTCTCTGTTCCTCTCTTCTCGTCTCCTCTCTCTCCCTCCCCCCTCCCCCTTTCTGACTCTCTCTCTCTCTCTCTCTCTCTCTCTCTCTTCTCTTCCTCTTCTCTCTCTCTCGTCTTCTCTCTCCGCTCTCTCTCTCTCTCTCTCTCTCTCTCTCTCTCTCTCTCTCTCTCTCTCTCTCTCTGGAAGGATGGATGGAAAATGTAGAAAAAATAGAGGAAAGGGAAAGAGTAACTAAAGGAAGAAAAAATGAATAGGAAAGGTGATGGATGGAAGGAAATATGAAGGCGAAATGAGAAGAACCAATGAAGAAGAAGAGAGAAAGGGAAACAAAAGAGAAAGGAACAAAATGATAAAAGCAAGGGAGACGCCCCGTTGTCGCCGGTCGAGTTGGGTTCCTTGCTGGGTCACTCACCCTGACGCCGGGCAAGGTTGACCAAGGTTGAGCAGGGTCTAAGCAGGGCTGGGCTAATCTCCTCGGTGTTGCTGTGGGATACAATGGCCATGCATCCTCCCTCTTTCTCGGGAATAGTGTGGAATACAATGGCCATACGTCCTGTAAGATACAATACCCAAATCTCCTCTTATCTCCACGATATTGCAGAGGAATACAGTTTCCATACGTCCTCATTTCTCGGGATTGCTGTGGAATACAATGACCATATATCATACCATCTCCTCGGGGTTGAAGTGGAATACAATGATCATACATCTCTAACCCTCACTAAGCTTTTTTTTTCCCCTGGGCTCCCCAAGACCACAAAATCTTTACAAGTACATATTCTCGGATCTGTGATGTCAGTTCATAATGATGGTAAAAGTTAATTTCCAATGTGTTAGTCGGAAAGAGAATTAAATAGAATTGGCTAGCCTGTGGCATATGACAGTGTCATGTCAATATGGAATGTTCTGTTCACTTACAGTCTGGGTCTTGTTCATCAAAACAACCCCGAGACAATTATATTTTGTTTCTTTTACATTTTAGTTTCTTAGTTCAGATATCATTCAAACATGTCCTTTAACATTCCAGCCCTCGACCAGAAATACTGTATATCTATAAAACCAGTTTCTGTTCGTGGCTAGAGATGCATGACTGGGGTCAGAAGAAAAAGAAAAAAGGGGAGAGCGAGAGAGATAAATAACCACAAGTGCATATAAAAACAATTATACTCACACACCCACACACATACATACACACACACACACATACACACACGCGCGCGCACACACACACACACACACACACACACACACACACACACA
>NW_020870251.1:610764-613694 GCF_003789085.1 Penaeus vannamei | reverse complement strand
TCCCTTTTCCCTCTTCATCCACCCCTTTCGTCCCATTCTCCTCGCACCTTATTTACGCAGCTGCGAAAGATATGGCTTGCAGGAAACGGGCGGAGCGGTTGCTGGCTGCGGGCGGGCGAGGCGCGGAGGAGGGTGAGTCACGCGGGGCACGAGGGGCCAGTTCAGGGTCGCCGGCGGGAGGGTGAGGGGGGGAGTGAGGGAGGGAAGGAGGGAGGGAAGGGAGGTGAGGTGGGTGGGGAGGGGGTAGAGAGGGAGGGAGGGAGGGGAGAGGTGAGGGGGGGAGGAGGGGGGAAAGAGAAGGAGAGAGGGGGAGAGGGGTGAGGGAGGAAAGAGAAGGAGGGAGGGAGAGGTGAGGGAGGCGAGAAGGGGGAGAGGGAGCAGGTGGGGAGGGGGAGAGGATGGGAAAGGGAGAGAAAGGAGAAGGTAGAGTAGAAGTAGAAGGAAGGAGAAGGAAGGAGGGAGGTAGAGGCGAGAAGAGGGGGTGGTAGGGGGGTGAGGGAGAGAAGGTAGAGGGAAGGAGGAGGGAGGGAGTAAGAGATAATGAGGAGGAGGAGGAAGAGGGAAAGAGGGAGAGGAGGGGAGGAGGGAAAAGAAAAGGGGAGGGCAGAGTCAAACGGCAGAGGGAGGAGAGGGAAAGAGAAAGGGAGAGGAGGGAGAGGAGGAGAGGAGAAAGAAAGGGAGAGGAGGAGAGGAGGAAGAAAAGGGAGAGGGAGAAGGAAGTAGAGGGGAAGAGGGGAAAGAGGTGGAAGAGGGAGGGAGAGAGGGCGATGGGAGACAGAGACATAAACAGATAGAGGAATAAACAGGCAGGTAGACAAAGAGAGGAGGGAGGATGGCGGTGGATTTAACTGGGAGATGGAAAGTAATAGATATATAGATATTTAGATATACAAATAGATAGATAGAGAGATAGACTGATATTTAGATAAGTAGATAGGTAGACAGTTAGATACGCAGATAGAAAGACAGATAGATAGATAGAGATAGATGTATTCATGCAGATAGATAGATATATAGATGGATATATATATATATATATATATATATATATATATAGAGAGAGAGAGAGAGAGAGAGAGAGAGAGAGAGAGAGAGATAGAAGAGAGAGAGAGAGGAGAGAGAGATAGAGAGAGAGAGAGAGAGGGAGAGAGAGAGAGAGAGAGAGAGGAGAGAGAGGAGAGAGAGAGAGAGAAGAGAGAGAGAGAGAGAGAGAGAGATCGAGAGAGAGAGAGAAGAGAGAGAGAGAGAGAGAGAGAGAGAGAGAGAGAGAGAGAGAGAGAGAGAGAGAGAGAGAGAGAGAGAGAGAGAGAGAGAGAGAGAGAGAGAATTAGAGAGAGAGAGAGAGAGAGAATTAGAGAGAGAGAGAGAGAGAGAGAGAGAGAGAGAGAGAGAGAGAGAGAGAGAGAGAGAGAGAGAGAGAGAGAGAATTAGAGAGAGAGAAAGAGAGAGATTAGAGATAGAAAAAAATAAAGAGAGAGAGAGAGAATTATATATATAGAGAGAGAATTAGAGAGAGAGAGAAAATATATATATATATAGAGAGAGAGAATTATATATAGAAGAGAGATTATAGAGAGAGAGAGAAAGAGAGCTAGAGAGAGAATTAGAAACACACACACACACACACACATATAGGCAGACAGGCAGACATACAAGGGGAGAAGTAGATGGAACAGGAAGTGAAGACACAAAAAGAGAGAGAAAGCACTATGATGTACATCTTCCTTATTATTTTAGTGACAGGAACGTTGAAAGGCGAGACTGGGCAGATGAGGTCAGCAGATGAGGGGGCAGAGGAGAGAGAGAGAGGAAGCGAAGGAGAAGAGGAGAAAGGAGTTGGAAGAATAAGAATAAGAATAAGAATATTAATAAGAAGAAAATGAGAAGGAGAGGAATAAATAGAAAGAGAAGGAGAAGAAGAAGGAGAGAGGGAGCGAAGAAGAAGAAAAGTTGAAGAAGAAGAACAGGAAGAAAGTGAGAAGGATAGGAAGAAATAGAAGGGAGAAAAGAGGTGGAAGAAGAAGAAAAAAGAAGAAGAGAAAGAGAGAGAAGGGGGAAGCGAAGAGAAGAAGGAATAAAAAAACAAGAAGGAGAGGAAGAAATAGAAGGAGAAGAATAAGAAGTAGACGGAGAAGAAGATGGGTGAGTAGTATTTGTAGAAAAAAAAGAAGAAACAGAGAGCGATAAAGAGATGAAGAAGAAAAAGAAGAAAAGAGAGGAGAGATTAGAAAGAGAAGAAGAAGAAATAAAAAGAAAGAGAGATAGTCAAGAGAACAATATTTACAAAGCAGAAGAAGAAGAAGAAGAAGAAGAAAAATAAAAATAAAAAGGAGAAGAAGAGGAAGCAGAAGAAAACGAAGGAGAGAGAAGGTGGTGTGATGAATGGTGATTAAACCCATAAAACAGAAGGACGGTTGTAGACCAAACACGCGAATGTATTATACACACATGAGCAGACACACACACGTAGAAAGGAGCAGAGAGAAGAGAGAAGAGAGAGAGAGAGAGAGAGAGGAGAGAGAGAGAGAGAGAGAGAGAGAGAGAGAGAGAGAGAGAGAGAGAGAGAGAGAGAGAGAGAGAGGCGGGGGGGGGAGGGAGGGAGAGATAAATAGATAGATAGATAGGGATAGATATAGAGATACAGATAGATAAACAGATAGATAGATAGATAGATAGATAGATAGAGAGAGAGAGAGAGAAACAGAGAGAGAGACGAGAGAGAGAGAGAGAAGATAGAGAGAGATATAGAGAAAGAGAGACTGAGAGTTTAATACATAATTAGAGTGAAAGAGAGACAGATAGACAGAGAGATAATATTCAAAGCCAGAAGTCAAAATCAAAAAGTATATAAAACTTAATTGTGCGCCATTAAAAGGACCTCGCTCTCTCAAAAAGGGTATCCTCTACCCCCCCCCCCTTAAAAAGGAAAA
>NW_020870251.1:585764-593264 GCF_003789085.1 Penaeus vannamei | reverse complement strand
CTTGATGGTTGCTGTCCTATATTCGTGTATATATATTCTAATATTTTACAATAGACGTCCTCTACGCCTTGTTTTCGAGAAGCCTCTTAAACTGCTGGTATTTGTATAGAGTCAAAAGCCTTTTCGCAATCGATGAATGCCATACACAATAGTGTATATTCATTCATTTTCTTCTATTTAGGTTCGTGTGGGGATGTGGTCTGTTGAGAATCCACTGCGGAAGCCTGCCCGCTCTCTTGGCTAATTAGAATCTAGTTGTGATGATTCTTGCGAACAGTTTGAAAATAAATGAAATGAGGCTAATGAATCAGCATTTTTTTTTCTTTTTTTTAGATCCCTTCTATCCCTTTTTATGTATCAAAATAAGTGTTGCATTTTCCCAGGCTTTAAGGGTTTTGCCGTTGATGGGGCATTTGTTGTAAAAGATTGGCTAATTTCAGTGTTGCAATTTCTCCTGCATCCATTAGTAGATCTATACCATTTCCGTCTTCTGCTGCTTTCCCTCTCTCCATGCCTTCAAGTGCTTTTTATTTCTCTTGTGGTGTTCGGTACATCTGTAATCAACGCGTTTACTTCTGCCTGTGGCTGGTTATCGAAGTTATATAAATTCTTGTAAAAGTCTTCACTACTTTAATGATTTCATTCTTGTTATGTCATTTCTCCCTCTGGTTTCTTTATCGCATACACTTGGTTTCTCCCTGTTCCAAGTGTCCTTTAGCTGAAATCATCATCCTTCTTTTTATTTTTAGTCTTTGCTAGTTCAGGTAATTCTATACTTGGCGATATTTTCATGGCCCAACGTTTTTGCAAAAGCTGTTTAGTTTCTACCTAGAGTTTGATGGAGCTTTGCTTGACGTTTTTACCGCCTGCGTCAAGTGCAGCTTCCTTTATTATGTCATTGAGATGTTTGTTAATTTGGTCAATGTTAGGATCTTCGTCTGAAATACAAATCGGTTAATATTTGTCCCTTCTCATTCCTAGTAGCTATTCAGCGATTCCAAACTACGGTTTCGTTCTATCTTTTCCCCTATTTTGGTATTATAATCTCTTGTGTGTGTGTGTGTTTTCTCTCTCTCTCTCTCTCTCTCTCTCTCTCTGTCGCTGGCTAAGTGAACATCTTCATAGAAGCTCTCAATTTCCTCATCACTATGCATGTTAGGCCATAGACTTGAACTATCTTAAAGTTGTACCTATTGTTCATTTCTATTATTGCTATTATTATTCGCTTACGCTATGGATTACACGATATTCTTTTCTGAGCTTTTGTGTACTAAAAAACTAAGCGTTTGTGAATTACGATTTCTGCTTGCTACCTTGGGACTTGGATCAGCGTGCGTGCTCAGCATTCAGTTCTTCGCCTAGTCTTCTAACTTCGCAGAGTCCCACAACATCCCATTTAATGAAAGCTAGTTCTTCAAGCAGCGATAGTGAGGCGGATTCAGTTCTCATATTCCTTATATCAGTTGTGCAAAGGTTTGTCACATCGGAGACTTTTAGTACTCTCTGCTCCGGAGCGATCCTGATCGCCGTCGTAACCAGGGCTCCTTCACCTCCGGGATATGAGGACCGTTTCTCTGTGTGATATATCATGTGAGGAATGCAGCCATGTGCCGCCCACCTACTGGGTTAGATGTAGAATGGTGGGGGGTGAGTAATTTGGCCGGGATGCTACTGCAAAGCCCCTCTAAGAGGCTCAGGAGTAGCAACGCACGGCCTGCTTACATCAGGGTATACTCCGGTGAGCATGGGTTTGTGTCTCAGAAGCGCATATATGTGTGATTACATTTATATATCCTCACCCCATGCGCTTATTTAGGTGTGTGTGTGTGTGTGTGTGTGTGTGTGTGTGTGTGTGTGTGTGTGTGTGTGTGTGTGTGTGTGTGTGTGTGTGTGTGTGTGTGTTTGTGTGTGAGAGTGTGTGTGTGTGTGTGTGAGTGTGTTTATGTGTTTGTGAGTTTGTGTGCTTGTGTGTGTGTGTGTGTGTGTGTGTGTGTGTGTGTGTGTGTGTGTGTGTGTGTGTGTGTGTGTGTGTGTGTGTGTGTGTGTGTGTGTGTGTGTGTGTGTGTGTGTGTGTGTGTGTGTGTGTGTGTGTGTGTGTGTGTGTGTGTGTGTCAGTATGAAACCAATCCTGCTACTACCCCATCCTGTTTAGGGAGAAAGAGAGAGAGAGAGAGAGAGAGAGAGAGAGAGAGAGAGAGAGAGAGAGAGAGAGAGAGAGAGAGAGAGAGAGAGAGAGAGAGAGAGAGAGAGAGAGAGAGAGAGAGAGAATGATTTCCATAATATCCTGGTACGGTAAGTCAAAATATGAATTGTGTTTTCTTTTATTTAATTGAAAAATAGTAATTAATACTGCAATGCGCTAAGAGATGAATCATTGCAATATACAGCCAATCTACTCATTACACTTACACTCCCTTCTCGTGATACGCGACATTTTACGAGACAAATAAAGCCATGTCTTAGGTGGATGGGGTAGCACAGTTTGTTGTCTAAAGAAGCAAACATATTAATTCTATTGAAATCAGTAAAATATGGGTAACTAACATGGAGATTTATTTTTTTGTCTGAAAATAGTCTGAAATTGGTTAACTTCATGGTTAATTACGCTTTTAAGTTATTTAATACGCAACTGCCACATCAAATCACAATTCATTATACCTTTATATAAAAGTTCCTTTCTGTTGTAATTGATCTTTATTATCTAAAATAACGTCTATGATGAAAAATGAGACAAAAATAAAGCTAGAAGGAATTTATACACATGATTATTTACAATAAACATTTCTTAAAAAGTTGTCATCAAAGTCAAATAAAATGTATCGGTTGTGAAATTCCCTTCACGTGGAGCGAGCTGTAAACAGTACATTGAAGACGTGACTATTACAATCAAGAATTAGTAATAATAGAATAGTTCTATTAATCAGATAACAGCAAGACAGAAAAATACACAAAGGATGACTCGCCACACCAAAGGAAAAAAACACCGAGGAGTTAAAAACCCATATGAACAACAGCGACTCCGGGATGAGAAGTATGAGTTTATGTGTATATATATTTTTCTAATTGTTCCGTGATAATTTTGGTATCGTTGGATTATCCTCACTTTTTAATTTCCATATATATAGAAACCTCCCAAACCCCTACATTCTTGGCCCCGATGGTTGGGGAGGGCATGAAAGATACCAGGGAAATTGCAGGGTAAACTCTGGATAATATATTCAGTATCAGTCACTATATTGTATGATGCAGGGGGCTGTGCCCCCTAAAACCCTCCATGGGGACTGGCACCCCCGACTGCAGCCCAGAAAGAATCCTTCACGTATTCTTAGCTATAGAGAATGTACTATTGCCATGCAGAAGTATGTCCGAAGCTCCTCCTGCCATGATTATGTGGAGAATTCTTTATTTTTCTGGGCAGGATTTGGGGATGGTAGCCCCCATGGAGAGGTTGCAGGGGCCACAGCCCCCTGCATTAGACAGTATACAGACTATTCATTAGACAGTTAAGTGACTGATTCTGTGAAGATTATTCAGTATTGTTGGAAATGCAACCCCACACTTAATTAAAAGAATCTAAGCTTACCATGTGGTAGAACACATCATGATAGTTTTCTTCTATACCATTTCCTGAGCAAATTGATAATAACAATGTTATAGATGGTATAAAATCCATGTTTTCCAGGAGATACAGTAACCTTCTGCCTCCAGCGCTGCAACAAAATGACAAAAAGTCATTAAGAGTGACAGAAATCGGATGGCTTTGTAGCCAATGACGTATGCGAGGGAAATCAAATGAGCCAATTAGATTCATGTGTGAACGTGACGTGAACATAGACATTCAATAGAACCAATCAGATATGGAATAGATCATTACGTGAACATATGAGGTGAAGATTTTGCAGACCAAGCAGGTGTGGGGGGGGTGATAGCCACCCTGAAATTGGTTATAAGCGAACGAAGTCCCCTACATCTACTGAAAATGTATTAGATACCTGGTTTGTCCAGGCTCAATCCTGCCAGAACATACGAGGTGAAGAGTTTGTAGACCAGGCGGGGGGGGGTCGGGGTAGGGGGGGACAGCTGCCCCCCCACTTCCTGAAAGGGGGTTTAAGGGGGCAGAGCCCTCTATATGACCCAGAAATATGTTACTATACTATGCTTGCTTGTATTCTACTGATATTTTTGGAAATTCCCTGATATGTATGGCTATCATACCCTCCCCAGCTATCGAAACTGATATTGTAGTTATGCTTTGTTTGCGAAGGAAATTAGTGCTAGATTCATTCGAAACACGACGAAAGCTATTGGGAAACTAGTCTCTTCACCCAAAAAATGGTGTGGGGTTGCATTTCCCAATTTACTGATTATTCATACATTACCCTGCAATTTCCATGGTAACTTTCATGCCCTCTCTTATTATCAGGGCCAAGCTTGTTTCTAATGGGGGGGACGTCTGCACAATAGCCTTGCATATTTGCATTGTAGACGGTGAGAGAAATCCAATGATATCATGTTGATCCATTTAGCAGAAATATTTGAAAAATTACCTTATTTATTTTAGATATCATGTATATTTAATGAACTGGATTTTTTCATATATGTTTATTTTATTTCTGTGGGTGGTATTTTTAGAAAGGCTTTGCTATGTCTCAAGTCCTAGGCAATCATGTCTGATTTCCTGATAGAGAAATATGACAGTAATTCTTTACAATATGGATGCACTCACACTCCCCAACTCCATGTCACAAACTTTATTCAACAATATCAATTGCCATGACTAGGTGTGCCTTTTGTGTACTGCCTGAGGAAAAGGTTGATGTTTGTAGATTTCACAGGAGTGGCTGGAGTAATAGGGACTACATCAGAGAGGTGTGGTCACTTCGTAAGCCACTGCTACTGCTACTTTTTGTCCTCTACAAGAATATCATCTTCAGATTGCTCTAGCTTTGTGCATCAGTACTATAAAAGTCAACTTTTCCCCAAATCCATCCGTGCTGTTACTCTGTCTTAATTTGCGGAATTTTTATTTCTTATTTTTTTATTACTATTAGTTTTGATAATAACCTTTTTTTATTCATGATGTCAGAGCTGATCATAAAAACTGTAACAATAATGATAACATAATATATAAAAAAAAAGTATGATGGTTCCACAAGTTCTCAGCCACCAAGGAGTCAATTAGTTGTGAGTTCCCCTATCCTTGATTCATCTGAAAAAATGTTTCTTTCTAATGTAATTGTTATTAATCCTGTTATTATTATTATTGACATTGTTATTATAATGTTATTAAAGTATGAATAGCAATAAGAAATAGAAAAGAATCTTTCCAAAAATTAAGAAAAAGATTAAAGAGGTGAGATAGATAGGACTGGTAATTTAGTCCTTGGTGACCAAGTACTTGTGGAGCCAGCTGTCTAAATACAATTAATATACTAAAATCACAGTGGATGTGACATGTTTATCTTACTATTTGAGCACAATATGTATGGGTTAAATTAATCAGGTTAGGTCAGGTAGGTCTACTAATTGACTCTGTGGTGCCACAAATGCCATTAGCACATGAAATTCACAGAATAAAACTATAGGGGACCATTCATGTACATGCCATCAATGGTTTGAAAATGTGAAGAAGGTTAGTCTACCTATTATAGGCTATTTCTTATTTCATTTTGTTGTCAATGTCAAATAGTAGTGTATGTATAGGGTTGAAGGCTTTTTGTATTTATCTATTTTTAATTCATTTTTGAATTCTTATGTTTTATCATATCTATATGTTAGATTGGAAAGAAATTATTATTACTATTATAACTAATTTACATAAAGGAAAAATTATGTGATATTCAGTGATATACACACTATTCATCAAGTAATTTAAGTTAAGACACCCACAAGTTACGTAGTTGAAGTCAGGGCCCAAAGGAGTGAGTATCAGCAGAGCCGCAGCTGCTAATCTGCAGGTGATATATTATATTGAATAACTAAGTATTTAAAACATTTTAAATGCTCTTAATGGTAACAGTCTAGAGTATAGAGACTGCAAAGAACTATCTCAAAAGAAAAAGGAAAAAGAAAAAAGGTGGAGTATAGCTCATGATGGAATTTAATGTCAGGAAATCCATTTTACTTGTATCATTAAAGATGAAAATAAGTTGTGTGTTATTTTCAGGAGTGTTGAAAACTACCTGATCCTCTAACAGGTTTGCTATGCCCAAAAGCAGATCTTTCCATTAACAATTTATTTACTGCTGAGAAAATATTATTACAAATAAAACTTGTTAATAGATTAGATATGCATATGTATCCATCCTCCCTCAACATCTATACAAAAGATTTTATTGTAATGATATTTTCAACTTGGTTGTTTCCTGAAGTTATCATTTTAACCTTATTATGATATGTAGGAAGGAAGGAAAGGATATCTGACAGCAACAAATTTTAGATTTTATAATTCTAAATGTGGGACATCTCTCTTCCAACAGAAGTACTAAAGCCATCATGATGTACTCTTTGGCTGTTGGTAACTTTCTCCCGCAGAGTATATTCATACACTGTTGAAGCAAATTTTTCTTCTAGGGACAAGGTCAACCGTGCACCAAAGGATGTTGACACACAGGAGATTCCGAAGAAACTTCAGAAGATTTCCAAATACTTGAATAAAGTAAATTCTCCTGCAGCTTCAAAGAAAGCTAAGAAAAAAGTGATCTCCCCTGAAACTTTGAAGAAACAGAAGAAAGAGAAAAAGATAAACAAGCATTTAATTGACGGAAGAAGGTAACATATTTGTTGTTTTTACTGGTTGTACCTTTTTTCTTGGGTCCTCCCTTAAATGTTTTGTTACCATGTAATATGTAGATTAACATCATTAAGGATAAAAAGAAATAAATAATGATAAAAAATTATCACATTAAGACTTGTAATACAAAGGTTTTATTTTATTTTATATTTTATATTTATAGATTATTTATTTATTTATTTATTTTATATATATATATATATATATATATATATATATATATATATATATATATATATATATATATTGTGTGTGTGTGTGTGTGTGTGAGTGAAGTGTGTGAGTGTGTGAGTGAGTGAGTGAGTGAGTGAGTGAGTGAGTGAGTGAGTGAGTGAGTGAGTGAGTGAGTGAGTGAGTGAGTGAGTGAGTGAGTGAGTGAGTGAGTGAGTGAGTGAGTGAGTGAGTGTGTGTGTGTGTGTGTGTGTGTGTGTGTGTGTGTGTGTGTGTGAGAGTGGTGTGTGTGTGTGAGTGTGTGTGTGTGTGTGTGTGTGTGAGTGTGTGTGTGTGAGTGTGTGTGTGAGTGTGTGTGTGAGTGTGTGTGTGTGTGTGTGTGAAAGTTACTGTGAGTGTGTGTGTGTAGGTGTGTTGTGTGTGTGTGTGTGTGTGACGCATAATAAGGCCTACATTTAAAACCAAATTTGAATACGAAAATATCCTAATATGATAGTTGTAGAACTGGATTAGATGGTGAGTGTGTGTGTGTATGT
>NW_020870251.1:558005-573766 GCF_003789085.1 Penaeus vannamei | reverse complement strand
TATTGAAATAAAGTAAGATAATATTTGACTGTATTGAGGGTGGTAACTGTAAGATAGGGTGTATATAAATTGTTTATCTAGGATTTGCTTCGAGATATTGAATCTTGCAGTTTGATGCATTATTATTATTGTTATTATTATTATTTATCATTATTTATAATTATCATTTTAGTTTTATTTGAATACTGTATTATTATTTTCATTTTTATTTTTGCTAAATAGTTATATGATATCAACGGTAGCTCTCTTATATAACACTAATATTGTGAATAGACCTTTCTGCAAATGATCTGCTACCCATGTTTCCTATTGTTTATTTTTTTATTTTTTTATTAATACTGCTAAGTTGGTTAATACCTTTGGTCGTTGATATTTGGTCTCTGAAATACTGTCTGTCACTTTCGCTAATGCAGCCGTTATTGATATTAATCATTGGCGTATTGTGTCGTTTCCCCCCTCCCTTCACGACTCATCTGTCAAGCCCCCCCCCCCCCCTATCCTCCGTGCAAGCGAGGTCAAGCAACCTGCAGGGGATTGGGGATTAGCAATTACGGCGTCCTCATTTACAGATTTAGTCATTTAGCAAGATTACGATAATGTCTGCTATGCCCTCCCTGGCTTCTCCATTGGGCTCTTTTCCCAGGGCCCGGAGGGGGGGGTCGCTGTCCCGTGGCTCGCGGGGTTCGAGGCAGAGGGGGGGGGGGTTGAAGCGGAGGGTGGCGCGGGCGGCGTCCCTGCCGCGGCGGTCCGCGGCGGGGTTGCGCGCGCGGGTTGCCGAGGGCGCCGTCGTGCCGGCGCCGGGGCGTGTGTGTGTGTGTAAATGTATTATATATATATATATATATATATATATATATATATATATATATATATATTATATATATTACATATCCTATACACAGTCACTCACCGACACGCACACGCAACACAAACACATTTGAATATATATAGAGGCTACACATCTATGCACTTACTTTTTATTTTTATTTTTTTCAAATCAGTGAGAAAAAGTAAATGTGAATCACTCATTTTCACAAACTACACACATATACACATATACTTTACAGATACTTACACACAGATATAGGCTACACCATGCGCGGCGCACGCACGCATGCACCCCCCCCACACACGACACACACACACACACACACACACACACACACACACACACACACACACACACACACACACCACACACACACACACACACACACAATACACACGCACGCGCAACACACGCACCGACGCACACGCACACGCACACACACGCACACGCACGCACACGCACGCACGCACACACAGCACACACACACACACACACACACACACACACACACACACACACACACAACACACACACACACACACACACACACGCACGCACGCACCACGCACGCACGCACGCACGCACACGCACGCACGCACACGCGCGCACGCGCGCACACACGCACACACACAATATGATAATATATAGAGGCTACACATCTATGCATCTATTTTTTTATTTTTATTTATTTCAAATCAGAGAGAGAGATTAAATGCGAATCATTCAGTTTCGCAACAAAAATCCGCCGTTGAATTTTATAGATGTTTATAATACCCTGCCAATCGCCGGCCATACCTGGGCGCAAATGTAATGAAAACAGAATAAACAGATAAAACTGCAATTTGTGAAAGTACAAAATTGGCAGGCATGTTGGTAATTGAATCAACCGACAGTTAACAGTTTCAGAGCTGGAGTTTTGATGCGCTGGGCAGTCGGGCGGCGGGGCCGTGGGTCGGGCGCGGGGCCGTCGGGCGCTGTCGGAGCCCCTCGGTCGGGCGGGCGGGCGGGCGGGCGGTGCGACGGCCGCTCGCGCACGATGTTCGCTGCGGAAATTGTTCCGTCGCGGAATATTCGGCTCGGTGTTCCGCGGGCCCTGTGGGGCGGCTGGAGGTGGTGGGCTGGTGGGGGCTGGTGGTGGGGCTGGTGGCTGGTGGTGGTGGTGGCGGGGTGGGGCTGTGGGCTGGTGGGCGGCGGTAGGTGGGCTAGGGGTGTGAACTTGGGCGGTGACAGTAATGATAATAGTTGATCATAATGATAATGATAAGAGTAGTAATGAAAATATAATGATGATGATGGTGGTGATAGTGATATGATATTGTTATTGTTATTAAGATTATAATTTATTAATGTTATTGTCATTGATTATAATATATGATTATCATCATCATCGTTTGTTATTACGAAGTTTATTGATGTTATATATTGTTGTTATTGTTATTATTTTCTTGCTATCATTGTGGTTATTGTTATTAATATATTGTTATTATATTATTATTATTGTTGTTAGCATTATTATTATTGTTGTTGGTGGTGGTGGTGTTACTACTACTACTACTAGTAGTATTGGTATTATTAGTAGTATTATCCTTACCATTAATATCCTTATCGCTATCACTCATTATCAATTATTATGATTGATATTATCATTATCATTGTTATTATTGATATGGATTATTGATGGATTATGCTTTATTAAGACATGATTATTATTGTTGTTGCCACATTTTCTTTATAACTCCTGTTTCATTTTTAGGCGTAGCAAATCGTCAACAGCATTATCGTTGTTGCATTTTCTTACATTATTATCATCATTATTGTTCTTACAACTACAGCTACTACCACTATTACCACTACCAGATTATTGTTCTTACAACTACAGCTACTACCACTATTACCACCACCAGATTATTATTACGAAATACCCCCAAATACTACTGCTGCTAATGCTTTATGTAGTAGCTGTTAGTAAAACAGTTATTGTGCATAGGCCTATGTATTTTTTATTACTGTTGTTATTGCAATTGTTGTTATTGTTATTCTTATTATCAGTAAACCATTTACGGAATAACAGAGCCTCAGGAAGCGCAAGGAAAGTAATTTAGTTCCTGGCCAGTTATTTTTCCTGGAATTGGAGGCTGTTTGCTGGGTGGTGTGAGCGACTGCATTAAAGGCATAGGCGATTCTAACTTCATTTCACGGACGGGGAGGCGGGAGGGGTTGGGGCTGGAGGAGGGGGTGGGTGTGTGTGTGGTGGGGAACCTCTTTGTTTGTTTTTGTTATTTTCATTCTGTCATATATGTTTTTTTCTGCTCTTCTCTCCTCTCTCTCTCTCTCTCTCTCTCTCTCTCTCTCTCCTCTCTCTCTCTCTTCTCTCTCTCTCTCTCTCTCTCTCTCTCTCTCTCCTCTCTCTCTCTCTTCTCTCTCATCTCTCTCTCTCTCTGCGTCCGTCGTCTGTCTGTCTGTCTGTCAGTCTCTCTGTCTCTCTTCCTCCCCTCCTCCTCCTCCTCCTCCTCTCCTCCTCCTCCTCCTCCCCTCCTCCTCCTCCTCCTCCTCCTCCTCCTCCTCATTTTCCACCTCCACGTGTGAATAGAGAAGGTGAGGGGCGTGGGGCTTGGGCTGAAGGAGAGCTGGGAGTGTCCCGTGGAGTGTTTCCTGTGGGAAGATCATTACTCCATCGGGGTAATTAATGACGCAAGGTAGGGGGGCGCGGCACCTTCTTTCTACTCCCCTTCCTTCCCGCCCCCCTACCCCTACCCCCTCCTGTTCCCTTCTTCTATCATCTTATTCCTTCCTTGTAGGCTACGGCGCTTCACAACAGCCCGACCTTCTCTCCCTCTCTCTGGCTGTCGCTCTCGTTCTCTCCTTTCCCAAATCGCCCGTGTCTCTTCCTCTCTCGTTTCCTATCCCCACCTTTATTTTTTAGTTTTTTTTTTTCATTCCTCGCCGCAAACCCTCCTTCTCTCTCTCTTCTCTCTCTCTCTCCCATCTCTCTCTCTCTCTCTCTCTCTTCTTCTCTCTCTCATCTCTCTCTCTCTCTCTCTCTCTCTCTCTTCTCTCTCTCTCTCTCTCTCTCTCTCTCTCTCTCTCCTCTCTCTCTCTCTCTCTCTCTCTCTCTCTCTCTCTCTCTCTCTCTCTCTCTCTCTCTCTCTCTCGCATGCTCCCTCCCTTCCTCCTAAAGGTGATGACGTAGCTTACCTGTGCGAATGGACCTAAAACGCTCAGCAACTTCCTTCGAGTCGTGGTCTGAAGGTGTGCATTTTCTCCTCCGTCTTGTCCGGGCCGTCTACGAGAATGCGGAGGCAGCGATTAAAGGGGACGGGGAATTAAGATCTTTAAGTAAGTAATTTCCGTCTCTCCCTTATTTTTTCCTCTTGTGTGTGGGTTATTAGGCCTATGTCCTTCTCATAACTGTGTTGTCTTTCGTGTCGTGATTCCCTTCCGCAGCGACGCCTCCGAGTGGGGCTTGGGACGCTGAGGGTTGCCCCGCGCGGCCTCGCCTGCCCCGCGCTCGGTTCGCGGGGATCTGGTTCTGAAATGCGTTTTCCGTTATAGAGATTTTGTAAGTTTGCGTCGTTATTTCTGTTTGTACAGTTAGCCTATGATTAGATGTCGTTTGTTATTGCTATGATTTCAATGGATGTCTCTGGCACTGATGATGAATTTAATTCAGATTTATAATTGATTGGCACCTTGTTGTCATGCAACAGAATCATGATGTAACGAAGAGGAAATGGAGCGGGGAGGAGTAGAGCGGAGAGGGGGACTGCCGAAGACGCGGCCATCAGGGAGTCGTGGTCGGTTGGGCGTGACACGGGCGTAGCCACAACGCCCGTCATCACGCCACCCGTCCTCGCCCGGCTCCTCTCCCCAACACCTACCGTACGCAGGTGCGCGAGCGCGGCGCCATGCGGTAACGCTTCTTGACGCGGCGCGCTCTGACTGCGGGCGCCGGTCACGGGCGGGCGGCGATGCGTGGGCGTGGAAACCGGGGTGTGGGCGTTGTGGTCGAGGATAAGACGGATTAGCGTACTTTCTTGCGGTTAAGAATTGGTATTAGCTGGATCTTGGGTCGTGTGTTTTGCCTTTTTATTTTTTGACAAAGCAGAAGGGGCGGGAGGGGAAGGGGGGGGAAGGGGACCTACGCTCTGGGAAAGGTAGGGAAAAGGGGCGGCCCACCGGGGGAGGCCCACCGGGGAGGGATGCGCACTTTTCAGCGGAATTGGCCTTCAACTCTCATTTTAATCACGAGCTGCGCGAAGTCAAAGTTGGGGACGAAAGGAGGAAGAGAGAAGAGCAGAGAGTGAGACGAGAGAGAGAGAGAGAGAGAGAGAGAGAGAGAGAGAGAGAGAGAGAGAGAGAGAGAGAGAGAGAGAGAGAGAGAGAGAGAGAGAAGAGAGAGAGAGAGAGTGTAGAACAGAACAGAACAGAACAAGATGCAGAGGACACCAAGAGAAATGCAAGGGATGGAAGTAAGGGAGAAGGGGAGATAGATGCAAAGAAAGAAGGGAAAGAGCGAGAGCAGATTTGTATGGTAATTCCTCTCGGCGTACGCAGCTGCCATGCATAGAGGGGGGGGGTGAGGAGGTGGAGAGCGTTGACGTGGATCAGCGGAGAGGCGGTGGAGGGAGCCCGAGAAGGAAGAAGTGGAGACCCAGAAAGTGGCGGTGGAGTGGGGTGGGGGAGGGGGGGGCGGAGGTTGGGGGTTGGAGGTTGTTGGTGGAGGTGGAGGTGGAGGTTGGTGCATTGGCCGGTGAGAGTGTGTGATCGATCAACTCTTGCCCGGTACTGGAGGCTCATTGGTCGCGGCCGAGGTGGTGCTGGTGGTGGTTCGCGCGGGGGGGGGGGGTGTTCTTCGCCCCCTGTTCTGCGCCTCTTTTTCGTCCTCTCTTTCCTTCGCTTCGCTGGAGGAGGGCGTTCGGCCGGCTTTCTCTCGTTCCTTATCTCATTTGGCTTTTTCTCTTCTTTTTCTTTCAGTCCTTGTGCTTGATATCATTCGTTCTCGCACTTTCTCCCTGTTTATCTTTTTTTGGCCTTTCTCGTTCTTGTTTATTTTATTTTATTTCGCTTTATTCGATTTCTCGTAACATTTTTTCCAAACTCTCTCCTCTCTCCTCTATCTCTCTCTACCTCTCCCTCCTCTCCTCTCTCCCCCTCTCTCCTCCCTCCTCCTCTCCTCTCCTCTCCTCTCCTCTCCCCTCCTCCCCTCACTTCTCCTTATCCTCTCCTCTCCTCTCTCTCCTCTCCTCTCCTCCTCTCCTCCTCTCCTCTCCTCTACTCTCTCTCTCTCTCTCTCTTCTCTCTCTCCTCTCTCTCTCGTCTCTCTGCTGCTCTCTTCACTCTTACATCATCTCTCTCTTCTCTCCTCTCTCTCTCTCTCTTCTCTCTCTCTACTCTCTCATCTTCTCTCTCTCTCTCTCTCCTCTCTTCATCTCTCTCTCTCATCTCTCTCTCTCTCTCTCTCTCTCTACTATCGTCCCTCTTCATCCCTCACTCTCTCTCTCTCTCTCTCTCCTCTTCTCGTCTCTCTTCTGGCCTTCTCTCTCTTCTTCTCAGTCTCTAAATCTCCTCTCTCTCTCTCCTCATCAGTCATCGACTCAGTCTCTCTACTCGTGCGCTCCGTATCGTCGTCTCAGTCTCCAAGTCCATATCTTCTCTCACTCACTCTCCTCCCGTCTCTCTCTCTCATCGTCCTTCTCTCTCTCGTATACTCAAATTATTCCGGGCTATTCTATCTTCTTCTCTCCTTCTCTCCCGCCCTCTCTCTCTCTATCTCGCTCTCAACCCTCTATCCTCTCCTTCCTTCTCTCATCCATCATCTCTTCTCTCTCTCTCTCTCTCATCTCTTCTCTCCTCTCTCATCTCCCGTCCTCTCCTCTCTCTCTCTCTCTCCTCTCTCTCCTCTCGCGTTCTCCTCCATCTCCTCTTCTCTCTTCCATCTTTCTCTCTCTTCCTCGCGTCTCCCGTCACGCATCTCTCCCTCCCTCTTCCCCTCAGAGCACTTCCTCTTTCTCTCTCTCTCCTCATCTCTCGTCTCTTCTCCTCCCTGTGTGCCCTCTTCTCTATTCATCTAGTCTATCTATTCTCTTATCGTCTCTCTCTTTAGCGGCATATCTGCTACTGCTCTTCCACAACCTCCTTCCACCTCACTCCCCTCCTCCCTCCTCCTCCTCTTCCTCCTCGCTCCTCCTCCTCCTCCCTCTCCTCTTCCTCTCCTCTCCACTCTCTTTCCTCTCCCCCTATCGGCGGCCTCCTCCGATCTCGGGCCCCCTCCTGTTCACCTCTCCCCTTCGCCTGCGCCGTTGTTCCCGAGCCCCCCTTGCGCCTCCCTAAGACTCCAGTTCTTCCTTTTTCTTCCTCCCGGCGTGTGGAGCCCGCTCCACCCCGCAGGGTTCTGGAGTGCGCGTGCGGCCTCCCCGCCGTGCTCGGGCGGTGTTGCCGGCGGCGGGTTTCTTCTGGGCGCGTGCGCGCGGCACCGTACCAGCTTCTCTTCCCTCCAGGGTGGCCCGCAAGTGGGGGCGCGCGGGACGCGGGGTTTGGCGTGCCCGCTTGAGCCCGTTGCATCCTCCGGTTCCTCGCCGAGGCTCGCGGGAGGTCCCTTCCAATCGCCGATTCGGGCAGTGTTGTGGTCCAAATGGTCCTCCGCGCGGGTCTGTATGGTGGCAGGGTCGGGGTGTGTGCAGCATTCCCGCCACAAGGAGGGTTCGTGTATCAAACAAAAGGGCGTGTTTGGCTTGCACCTTTCAGGGACAAATAGTTGTGATATCGGCTGAGCCTTAGAAATACCGCGATTTTTAAAGTGTTATTCCCGTGAATGCCATGTCCGTTTCCATTATTTTTTTGATTTTACGAGACGACGGGGCGGGGGAACGGTCGAGTATAGGCCGAGGCAGAGTAAAGTTCCTCTCTTGCATCGACGAGGAAGGTGTGTTTTTTAAGTAGAAAAGGCGGGGTTTTGGACAGCCACGTTGTTACTGTGTAGATTTTTATTTTCCTGTCCTGAGGCGTACAAGACCGATCACTGAATCTTATTATGACGGAGTATAGCTGACTTTTACGATGCTGTGCGATTATTACACGTCATGAGTGTTTATTGGGAAGTGATCTGTGCTCGTATGCTTCTTTGTATTTTTGTCCTTGGGCGCAGATGAATAGGAATCCTAATCGAGGCGAGTGACAGGGCTCACAGTAGTAGCATCCTAGAGGCTCGATTTATGGAAGGGAACTGCGATTTTGTGTATATTTATTTCTTAGAGCGTTAATATTATATTTGTGTGTATCACCATCTCATCTACGAGATCTCTCGAGTAGCGGGTGTTGACGGCCCATATTCGTTGCACGGACCACATGACGTGTGCCTCTCTGATCCAGGAGAGTGGCAAACTGCTTGGTCTTGAAAAAGTGTCTCATCATCAGATCTTGAACGTTTGTTCTATGGAAATCATTTTTGTGACTGACATCACAATCCCAAGCTCGACCGGCCCGAATAAGGTCAAGGCCAGGATTCAAGCCACCGGTCCCTTCCTTGTGATATATACAGGCTAGCGAAGGGCGCGGGTGTGTGGACAAAAATTGTTGCTGGTCGTATTTCTCTACAATGAAAGAACACATAAAGATGTCCGTTTTCTGTGCGCGGCTTCCGGGCGACACCACGGCATTTCCCATCCCTGCAGGAAAGGGGCGTTTTAATATCATTATCACGTATCGAGGTCTACTGCTGTTAATTGTTATGTGTGTCAAGGGCGGTGTATATCGTTCTGCTAAATTGATTGGGTAAAGAGATATATACTGCCGGCGCACCGCCTGACAGCCTCTTTAAGCCCTGCGCTCCCAGTGCCCCTTCCACGAATGCGTTTCACCGCGCCGTCGCCCGATAATATTCCATCCGAAGTAACGGACAGCTCGGACCAGTAAAGCGAACGCTGCGAGGGCCCTCACCGCGCGTCCGGGTACCACCGACACTCGAGGCGGGCGGCCTCCGGATCCTTGTCCTGCAGCCACTATATCATCGGCGGCCGAAGTTGCAATTAGTGCGGGGCGCGGGCGGCCCGATTAGCCGCGCCCTCGAAGATGGGCCTGTGAGGGTTTTGTGCTGGCGCGTGGGTCGTTCCGAGTCTACGTAGGGGACGGAGGCGTCGTTTGCCCCAAGGGTATGAGGGGTTTGGCGAGAAGGAGGGGGGGGGAGATGGATGTTTAGAGAGTCCGCTGAGGGGAAGGGACTACAAGGAAACTGCGGCCGGGGGGGGATCAAGTATTCCCCTTCAGGGTCGTTTGAGCGGTTCTATCGTGCCCCAGGGCTAGGATCCGGGTGAGAGCGAAGAAGGTTCTATTATTAGCAAGCGCGTGTGGTCGCATAGTGTGCGTAATGTAGAATAACGGCTATCACACTGTGTCTACAAAGCATACAGGAGTAGTATATATATTGCGGGCGACACTACTATGGTGTAATGGACGGACATATTTGGGCAAGAGTTGATGGAGATATGATATGAGTAGACTAAATTAAGGCATACGGGGCGAAGCAAGTTAAGATGCTGATTATGCCGACAGCGCGAGAGGTGTGTATAGTATCATTAATGGAAATCAGAGACCTACAGCGACCTTAATGATCGCAGATTACTTTACTATAACCTCTATAAGTGGCTAACCGTGAGGCCAGACCCTGCGGTACATAGGATTCGTCTGAGAGCGTATAAGAAACGGGTACAGTATAGAGATTAGTGAATTGAATTTAAATAACCAATCGTCAGTTGTCAGCACCTCATTATAGAGCATCCAGCGAACATAATTATTCTCTTATCTATATATATCTATAGCAATGAGATCTATGGTGACCACTTGTATGTGCCCACCATTGATTCGCGATATCTCAGAGTGATAAACTGTCCTAGACCCTCGACACACGATAATCAGTTATATATAGATGATCTAAATAGATCACGACACATCAGATATCTATGGATATAAATAGGACGGCCATAATATAGTCGTAACCACACAACACTAGATTACCAGCACCAGCTGCGAGTGACAATCATATATACTTCTGATCATACTGCTCCATTCTACGTCTCAACCAGTCCTAGGCTCCCGATATCGAATATGCCTCTCTCCATCTCCAGACGCAACACCACATCGACAGACGATACGCGATCTCTGTCTTCCTCTCTTCTCTCTTCTCGTCTTTCAATCTCTCTCTCTCTCTCTCTCTCTGTCGGTGCGTCGCGTCGTCTCTTCTCTCTCTCTCTCTCTCTCTCTCTCTCTCTCTCCCTCTCTCTCTCTGACTCGCATGATGATACGTATAGTGTGAATGTGTTCACGTATGCATCGTAAACTCGCGCGGCAGCGAGGCACCCTTCGGTCGAAACAAGCAGATGTAAAGTAGATTAAAAATCAGAAAGATATTGCATGCTTTTGAGTTGCGTGTAATCGGTTTTCCCCCTCGGGTTGCAGCGAGCATGCCCAAGAACCGCATTTATAATGCAGTTGCAAATTTCCCGGTCGCGCTCCATTTTTTCCAAAGGTTATTTTTTATTCAAGATCTTTTTTAGGGGAAGGAGAGAGGCAAGCGCAGAAAATGACGTCGTACCGAAAGCAAATTGGTACTCCGGGTTGGCATATGGACGGGATTATGTCGAGAAATTGTCCGGAAAATTCGCTTTCCCCCTCGTCCCCTCTCACCCCTCTCTCCTCTCTCTCTCCCCTCTCTCTCCCCGTCTCCTGTCACCCTCTCTCTCCTCCTCCCCCCTCCTTGTCCAGTCTAACCAAACAACAAAGGTCATTAAATATTCGTTCAGCACAAAACACGACGCACGGATTCCATGCGTCAGCCTCGTCCAGCGGTTGATGTTATGAGTATTTTTTTTTCTTTAAGGGGAAAGAAAGGGCGAGGGGAGGGCGGGGGAGGGACGAGGCGGGAGTTTTTCCCTTGTGCGTGCGTGTGCGCACCGCCCCGGTGCCATTTCTCACCTGACCGGAAGTATGGCACTGCATGGCACTGTGGAAGCGAGATCGTTATATTTATTTGCGTATTTGGTTGTCTTTATTTAACCGTCACCCTGATTATAAACTGTACATTTGATACCTGCCGTGCGTATATATAATTGGTTCATAATAATATGCTTGGGATTAGCTACATTTAAATAGGCGCTCTCGCTACGAAAAATGTTGATTTAATGTATGATGTGAATTTCGCTGGCACGTAACCGAAAACACTCAGGCATAGACACCTACACTTGCGGGCACGCACACAAACACCTCACACACTTATACTCGCATTCACATCCACCCAAACGCACTCTCCGCTTCGCATGGGCATGGGTGCGCAGCCCATAGAGAGTCTCCGCACAGAGCTTGGATCTCCTTGAACGACAGGTTGATCTGAGCGCTGCCTTGTTCTCGCAAGATATATGCTTCACTCAGAGGCAGCATATATACACGCGAGGGTAAATGGGGCCTTTCAAAGTGCGTCGTGACACGCCACTCAACCCGAGCCACGCCACACTCCTCGGGCTGCGCTCCGTGTCCCAGGCAGGCGACCTCGCTGCGGTTGTTGCTAGAATGCCTGTGTGGCACTCGCCTGCCGGTGCCACGGCGCGCTGCTTGCCGACGCTGCTGGAGAGGCAGTTTTTCATGCGGCGCTTAACGCCTTGTGCTTCGCCGACTCGATTTTGCGCGCGAAATTGCTATTTTGCGAGCTAATACATTGCTGCTCTTTGGAGTCGAAGGGGTAGGCGCTGAGTTTGCTCTTCGGGATGCAAAGAAGTGCCACGGGTTTGAATGCCGAGGCGAATGTACGATGTGCGATTGCGGGAATGAATATTACTTGTACGCCCGTAATCGACCCAATGCATCATCTGGCACGTTTAATTGATTTATAACTGTTTCGCATTTGAGCGCTTACGTGCACGCACATGCACAGGTAATCGATGTTAAATGCCGCAGTAATGTAACCAGGAAATCCATGTGCGAAAGGATTATTCTGTTTGCCCAAAAATACGTGGAATTTTTTTGAATGACAACATTTGACATTCGCTCCCGACGGATCTGCGACACACCTGGAATTGTCGTATTAAAAAAAACTTTGTTGTAGTTGGTTTTAAACTTTGTCGTCGAGTTCGGGTCATATTTTTTGGGTTACTTTATCGCATTGAGATTTTTCTTTCTCTCGCGGTTAAAGTTTCGAGAATATTTATTTTTCCACGCTGTTGCAGATATGTATTTTTTCCTTTTGATTTAATTTTACGAGATTAGAGTATTCGGGGCTAATTTGCGACAGCGCCCGCGGGGATTGCGGCGATTCGTCATGAGGCCGATGGCGGTGGCGATATGAAATGATGAAAGGCGCCCGTAATGACAGCGGCGATAGTGGGGATGATTATCTATTCGCGCCGTTATTTTCGATGATAATTAATGCCATTATCCCGAGCGCGGATGTGCGTGTGCGAGTGATTCATTGAGGGAATGAGGGAGTGAGTAAGTGGGCGCCGGCTGATGAATGACACTCATGTAGCTCGTATGTGCGTATGCGGAGGCGGAAGGAGGAGGAGGGGGAGGCGGAGAAAAGAAGGGAGGGCGAGAAGGAAAGGATAGAGGAGGAGGAAGAGTATTACGAGTAAATGATAGGAGGCGAAGACTAGATACGGGAGACAAGTGCGAGGAGCAGCTGAAGGAGAATGGCAAGGTGAAGGAAAAAAAGGAAAGGTGAGGCAGGTGATAACGACGAGGAGGAAGAAAAGGACAGGAGTGTAGTTACGGCGAAAATAGCTCTTAATGCCCGGAATGACGGTGCCAATAAATGATGCTATTAAGAAGTAAATGCAGGCCAATGGCAGGTTGAATTATTGATCAAACACAGACTTTTGATGGCTGAAATTGCCAGAAAATGACGCGACGCGCGATGGTGGCAAGAGGAGGGCGCGGAGGGCGAGGGAAGGCGGGTCACCTGAAGCCGAAGGGACGGGGGACTACCTGCGTTGACCTGACCTCATCTGACCTCCTGACCTGTCCTCTTGTCTGCCACCTTTCCTTTGAGTTAATTGTTAGTGGCATGTATAGGCTACAGGTACAGTACTGAAAAGAGTCTCTCTCTCTCTCTCTCTCTCTCTCTCTCTCTCTCTCTCTCTCTCTCTCTCTCTCTCTCTCTCTCTCTCTCTCTCTCTCTCTCTCTCTCTCTCTCTCTCGTGTTCGCAAGCTGTCTGTCAGGCTCTCCCGCACAGCCAGTTCATTCGCCCTCGTGAAGGCGAGAGAACTCTGCTGACCGCAAAAGACGTGCAGCCCAGAACAGAAATAACAGCCTGACCCCCGACCCCCGGACGCAGTGCAATAACTCAGGGTAGAATGTCGGAATTAAAATTTAGTCCAGATGTCGCATGATCGAATTAATTATTCAGGCTATTAACTGTGCAAGAAACCGCCCTGCGCCTTGTTGCGTGGCAGCGAGCAATATCCGTATCAGTATTTTAAGTGGCCCGAGATCCCCCGGAATCGAAGGAATTGTGGCGGACAAACACCGCGACCGCGTCAGTGTAAAGATGTTTGGTCGAATTGACTCCCGGAATTAGGGGGCGGGCCGCGCGGCCATTATTTCTCTTTCGGACAAACGGGTCCGTGGAAGGTAGGGGGACAGGGGTGGGGACGGGAGGGGAAGGGGAGATTGGAGGGAGGAGAAGGGACGGAGGAAGAGAAGGGAGAATGGCTTGGTCAGAGTCGGTGGTGCGACATTGCCAAACATCAGGTCGTTTATTGTCACCTGTCAGCCACCCTCACCCCCAACCCAGCCAGTCCCCACCCAGCTTGCCTTTCCTCTTTGCTGCTGCTACTCCATTTCTTGGTTGTCCCCGACCCCTCGCTGGACCCTCCCTTCCTCTCCCTCCCTGGACCCTCCCTTTCCCTCCCTGGACCCTCCCCTTCCTCCCTTTCCCTCCCTTCCTCCCTCCCTGGACCATCCCTGCCTCTCCTTTCCCCCTGACCATCCCTGCCTCTCCCCATTCCTCCTTCCCCTCTTCCCATTCTCCCCCCCCCTCTTCCCGCCTCTCTGGACCCTCCCTCCCTCTCCCCTTCCCTCCCCAGATGTACCCTCCCCCAGTGGTCCGAGGGTAATGTGGCCCTTGTAAAGTAGTGTTCATGAATATTGTAAGCAATAGCTTCATGGGTGAGTTTACAACATGATGAATCCCGGCGTAAATTGCTTGCCACCTCTCCCCCTATTGTACCGCCCCCCTACCCCCTGTCCCCTCTTCGTTACTTGTTGCCTCTTGTGGTCGCGGTGTAGTTTTTTATTTCGTTATATATATTCTGTTTTATTTTCATTGTATATTTATCGTGGTTTACCTTTCGCTTACCTATGCTTGTCTGGCCGTCCGCCTTCCTTCCACGTCCCTTTGCCTGTTCCTTTCGGGTCGGAATCTACTTTTGCCTTTATCTTTTGTTTGCCAGTGTGGCCCTTTCCCTTCATTTCTCTGGCGCGGAATGCGATGCAGCGGGGGTCGGCGTGTGGCGCTTTGGCCGCTAACAAAAGGTCTCGCTGCCACACCTGCGGGCCGCTGTTTCCTGCATGCTGGAGGGGCACCGCGCGCACGTCGGGGCCACAACGCCGGTGTCACACTCCAAGACAGATAAGCAGTGACACGCGCACACTCGCTCATTCCTTTGCGAGAGGGAGAGGGAGAGGGAGGGGGAGGGATGAAGAAAGAGAGAGAGACAGACAGGCAGAGACAAAGACGGAGATAAAGACAGAGAGATAAGAGATAGAGGCAGAGTGAGAGAGAGAGTGTGTGTGTGTTTGCGAGTGAGTGAGGAAATGAGTGATTGACATATAGGTCTCTCTCTCTCACTCACTCTCACTCTCTCACTCTCTCTCTCTCTCACTCTCTCTCACTCTCTCACCTCTCTCTCTCTCTCTCTCTCTCACTCTCTCTCACTCTCTCTCTCTCTCTCTCTCTCTCTCTCTCTCTCTCTCTCTCTCTCTCTCCTCTCTCTCTCTCTCTCTCTCTCTCTCTCTCTCTCTCTCTCTCTCTCTCTCTTTCTCTCAGTCCCAGCCCATGTACATTCATTTTCTTTCTCAGTCTGTCTTTTTCGCCATCTCGGCCTCTGCACGAGCATATCTATGTCAGTCTCTCCTGATTCGTCATATTTTCGTCTACTGTATTGATTATATGTTTAAGCATGATGCAAGTTGTATGATCATACGACCCCTTTTTATTAGGACTTTGCCGCGGTGGTATATTATTACAGGCATTGATTACCTGTGCGAGATGAGATATAGGCGGCGAGACCCCACATAACGGCGACAAGGAGGCCGGGGGCGGGAGGGGTCGAGGGGCCCAGGGGAGGGTGACTCTCATTAGCCTTGCGTGACTCCGGGTGATCTCGTCTCGGGGCGGCAGGGGTCGTCCTGGCCCTCCCGAGGGACGCAGAAGGACGCGCTCGCCGGCGCGCCTTTCTTGGGCTCGGCCTCGCGAGCAGGATGTGCGCCGAGAGGAGCTGCTACTTTTCTCGTCTCGAATTACGTTTTCGCTGTTCTGCAAGGAAATGGCCGTGGTTAGCCGTGTCCTTTTCCCTTCACAGAGAGATATACACAGAGGGTTAGCGCCCTCCTTTAGACCTTGTCAAAGGACCGGCGTCTTGACGTGCAGCCGAGTGGCGCGACGCCGTTTTCCTGATCTATAGCAGCAGGGGGTCATCCTCTCGGGACCCTGACGCAGGGCCATTCGCCGGGAACTTTGTGACACCAGCTACCTCTCGAGACGTTATCACAAGGACTGCATTTTAACGGCGTTTCCTCCTTGT
This sequence comes from Penaeus vannamei, assembly GCF_003789085.1. Lineage (NCBI taxonomy): Eukaryota > Metazoa > Arthropoda > Malacostraca > Decapoda > Penaeidae > Penaeus > Penaeus vannamei. Next base: position 558,150 of record NW_020870251.1, on the reverse strand, counting down.
GGCAGCGTGGTGTCCGCGGGTGCCACGCGTACCTGTGAAGGGACTTAAAATCGTGGAAGCTTCGACGTTTTCTTCCCCTGCCCTTCCCTCCTCATTCGTTCTTGTCCATTTTTGCGACACCTTTCTACACCTTCCCCGATGGGCG
>NW_020870251.1:550505-553005 GCF_003789085.1 Penaeus vannamei | reverse complement strand
CTTATTGTTCTCACGTGCGGGGCCGCTTCCTCGTTGCGCCCGGCCGTTAATGGCGGCTGCTCTCGTTTCTCTTCGCGAGGCCGGCAGCCCTCCTCGCGCCTCCTCTCGCCCTGCCTCTCTTCTTGGGCAGCCCGTTCGTGAATTTCGTCACCGTTTTTCGGCCGCCCTTCGAATAGGGAATTCGTGCGTGCCGCCGCCCCTCCCGACCTCCCTAACCCCATCCCGTGGATTATCTTAACTCTAATAGCATTGTCCAGGGATCGCGCCACAGGCTCCTAGGCCGCCCGCGCACGTGCCGGGGCGTGGCGAAACGTGCATCTCTGGCGAAGGAGGCTTGGATGTCGGGATATAGACGTAAACGAGGTTAGCGCCCCTCGCCCACCGCCCGCGGGGAAGGGGGCGGGTCGTCGTTCCCACGATTTGCACGTCATGGTCGTCCTCCGGTGGCGTCGTTGGTTGCGTTGGGTCTTGGGCTGCGCACTGCGCCTGGCACTTCCGGTCGGCGGGCGCAATGCTGACGAACTGCCGGATGACAAATAAAAGAAAATCAGCTAAAAGTCTGTTTTCTTAATCCCAAAGTTTATGCATCTTCTGCATGTGTGGGTCGTGGGTAATTGGCGCGGAGGCGGCCGTCCCGAGCTGGAGAACGGATTATGGCCGCCAGCCGACGGAGAGGCTCTCATACCTGCACACGGCCGTACAGGTGTTCTCGGTAATGGGGCCGTTAATGCTGGTCGCGTGCAAACAGGCGGTCAAGAACAGCTAAACAGGGAAGGGGGGGGGGAGAGGGAAGGGGCTGTTATCATGAACTATAGATTAATAACAGGCGGCGCTGGCGGAGGAGGAGAAGCAAGAAAATTGGAAGGAAAGGGGGAGACGCGGAGAAGGAAAGGTGAAAAGACAAGAGAAAGGAAACAGAACATAAATACTGATACAGAAAAACTATCCTGAGCTGGGATCGTAGCGTGTGGGCAGGCCGGGTCCAGTGTTGGTCTCTCATTAAGACTGTGATTAGATGGTATCTGTTGAAATGGATTACATCACCAGCGGGGACCCGTTCTCGGCCTAGAGTCATGGAGGGGCGGGGGAGGGTGGGAGGGAGATGGGAGAGAGAGAGGGGGAGGTAGGGGAGTTGGCTCGCCTCAAAAGATCATTTCTGGGGAGAAGGTGGGGAGCGGGGAGGGGCTTGGGAGAGGGAGTGGGGCCGTGGACATTAATTGAGTCCGGCGATTAAATGATATCGCGGTTTCCCCCCTGATAGGTATTTGATGCTTCAAAATTAGTGGTATTTTGGCTGCGCTGATTTTCAGCCGCGGGTACTAAATGCTGTGTTAACGCTGTGGCGGGGAAAATGGTTGCTGGGGTGCGGCCGCGGGTGTCTCCGAGCTTAAGGTTTGTAGCCAGGGACCTTTGGGTTCAGGGCCTCGCCGTCCATTGTTGTTGGTGTGGCCCCTTTCTTTCTTTCTTTTCGTTTTCCTCCCTATTCCTCATTTCTCGCTTCCCTCTCCATCTCCGTTCTCCCTTCCCCGCGTTAACGTCTCCAATCTCTCCCCTGATTGGCCGAGGACCCGAAGTCCACAGATGTGCTGTGGGCCAATGGGAAGGCCGGAGACCCAGTCCTCCCCAGCGCCCTTGGAGGAGGCGTCAGGAGTGATTACGTAGGATGCGGTGATGGTGATTGGGAGCAGCGGTAATTCGGGGCAATTTGAGGGGCCGAATTCACTTCCAGAGGAGAGGGACGCGGTGGTTCCTCCTTGTGGGTTGGAATAACGATGGGCCGGGAAGGAAAGAAATTTAAACCGCATGCGCTCGTAAACTTTCATCATTGAGAAAGAAAGGCAGTGGAAGAATAAAGATCGAACAAGCAAAAGCAGAGACAGCTGAAGGCTCGGAAAATGCTCAGCCAAGACGGTCTGGACAATCATTTTATGGGATGTGATGTCAGCTCGCGGAGGCCCCAGCTCAGCCACCACAGCGACGTGATTAATTGTTCCCAGCGCAGCACCGCCTGCGTGACGCAGCTCTGTGACACGGCTTAGCGACGCAGGTCCCTCTCCCCGCCCTGCCCCTCCCCCGCTCTTAAACGCTGATGCTTGCGTCTTTTCGTCGCCTCCGCATGCCTGGGTTTGTTGTGGTCGCTTAAACCAGTGTTACGTTGCGAACTGGACTTCCTTGTGGCGTTGTTGCGGTCGCTTACACCAACGTTACGTAGGAGAAGAGATTGCATGTGGATTTACGTCATGTTTCTAGCCTTTTTATTTTCTTTTTATATCCTAGTTCGACTTGTTCTCTTCCTCTCTGTTTGGGAATCGCCTCCCCAAGCAGGTCGACGTCCACGCTCGAGGTGTTTCTTATTTTAGCCAGGCGTCCTGAGTAGACTGCAGGGTACGAAACAAACGTTTCCTATCTGCTTTTCCCTTTCAAACGGAATGTAGATGTAGATAAAGGTAATGATTAAGGAAGAAACAGAAAGAGAATAACACGAGTGCCACTAGGCTGC
>NW_020870251.1:538005-548005 GCF_003789085.1 Penaeus vannamei | reverse complement strand
CTTACATTCAACAAACTTTTTTCCTCCCATTTTTGGTGGAAATAGTCCGGAATGGTTGAAGTGCAAAAGAGTTATTAACTTGTTTCTCTACAGCCAGCTGGATTCCGACCCAAGAAAGCAAAGTTAAAGGCGATTTTCCCTCGACTTCCCTCACTGCTAATTTTATCGTGGTGTGAGTACGTGCGTGCGTGCGCGGGACGTTGGAATTAATAGAAACATTAGAATAAAGAAAGAAGAAGTTTGGATTCATAGGAATCGACTGGGAAAAGAGGCTTTGGGTAAAGACTTTCCTCACCCGGGCGGCAAGGGCGTGAGTTGCAGGACCCGGCTGTGAAAAGGCGCCGGAGGAGGGTGTCGGGGTCGGGGGCAGGGGGTTCGAAGGGCCCCTACTCTCCTGCAGGTGCTTGGGACGGCTCTGCCTCCTGCGGTCGCCCATGGGGCTGAGGAGAGGGAAAAGGGGAGGCTGGTCGGAGGCTGGAATGGCAGCGGGGAAGGCGAGGGCTTAGCGCGGGGTCGGCGGCGCTTATTGGATTGGTGGCGTAATGTGGTGGCGATGGAGTGACGGGGAATTACGGGAATTCTTGCTGGCTGTTATGACGGAGTTGTCGGTCGTGAAGTGACCGGAGTTGCCCGGGAACGGGAGGGGAAGGGGTCGCTCTGGGGGCGAGGGCAAGGCAGGGGCAGTCTGGCAGGGGCAGGGACCTCGAGTGTTGACACGGAATATTGGCTTTAATTTTACCTCGAAGGCGAGACTGCTTGCAGGCGCGGAAGGGAATCCATTTCGGCAGCCCAGGTCCGCGGCCGACGTGGATGTAGATTCAGTAAGGAGATAAGGGCTACGACGCGGCTGACATTTTTCACTTGTCTGTCTTTTGATTTTTGTAAATCTAATTTGGTAGAAAATGTGCATTCCGTGCTTGCATGCTTAATTTTCGACAGGATTTTGAAAAAATGAACAATTGCTGTATGGCGCTTTTTATTCTCCCTTGATGAAAAATTTATTTGTTTAACCCAGGCCGAATGCCCGCAAATGATGTGCCCGATTGCAAATCCATCAAGCGCGTAATTCCTTGGCCCCCTCGCCCCCCCTCGCCTCCGTCCCGTTATTCGAAGGACCCAGAAAGGGCGCTCCGCTGTAACCGGCCGGAATTGCATTCTGGGTAACGGCGGGGGCGGGCGGGCAGGGAGGCGGGTTGGGCGGCGGGTGGTTCGTCGGTTGAACGTGATCGCGGCGCGGGCGGAAGGTTCATCTGCTTTGGAAATATTTCTCTAAAGGGCCAGGGTCTCGCCCGACGAGGAGCAGCGCCGGAGTTCGCGGGCGAGGACGACCCGGGCTTTATCTCGAGGGACTGCGGCGTCCGAAACGCGGACCCAAATCTGCTGGATTGTGCTGCCCGATCGGCGCAAAGCCTGCGGTTTGCATCTCGGTCTCTGCGTCCGAGGTTAGTTAGCCACGGTCAATGTTCTCGGGTCATTATGTCCTAGCACGAACCTAGGTGTGTGTACATGTGTACGCCCGTGCGCGTGTGTGTGTGGGCGGGGGCGGAGATGCCGGCGTGAGGGCGTGGCAATCTGGGCCTCCCCTCGGGCGGGCTGGTGCGGGTCCTCGACGGCGGACGCGGCGTGGGTGGTCCCGCGCCCTCGCCGCCTTCCTCCTTTTCCATCTCGATTTTCTCACAGCCGCTGACCACCTTTTTGTGCATCTTCTTTGGAGGCATCATTTTCGTCTTCATTTCATGTTTCCTGTCATGTTTCTCATTCCCTCCTCCTCCTCTTCGCCAGTTCATTCCTCCCCTGCCTTCCTCCTCTCTCCCGCCTTGCTCTTCCCACTCGACCAAGCCGAGACGAATCCTCGCCGCGCCCGAAGCCCGTTCCCTCTCGGCCCCGACGGCCTCGTCCGGCGGCGTTCGCGTCGGAGGCGCGGCCGAGGGTTGCCCGAGCGCCGTGCGAGCGCCTGCAGCCCCGGCGAGCTCGGCGCTCCGCTCCTCCGGAGACGCCGCCCTGCACGTGATGCCATAGAGGAAAAGTAAATAAACAAACAAAGCAAATTGACGTCTGCAGTTCGGCCGCCGCGAGGACCAAGTGATGGCCGACAAATAAGCAAGCCTGTCGACAAGCAGCGGCCACAAAGCCCCGCACAGCAAAGCGGGGCAGGACAAATAAACATCTGCGCAAAACAATGAAACAAGCACACTCCAGGCAGCCGGGAGCAGCAGGTTGCCTCCCCCCCTCCCCTCGCCCTCCCTCCCCACACCACCTGCACCACCACCTGGACAGGTAATACACCAGGTACACTAGCTACATCGCACACCCAACCTTCAAGCCTGCGCTAGTGAGGGAGGGAGGGGGGTAGGGGGACAGGGGAGCTTGCACACATTCCTTCTTGCTTAATGAGAGAGAGAGAGAGAGAGAGAGAGAGAGAGAGAGAGAGAGAGAGAGAGAGAGAGAGAGAGAGAGAGAGAGAGAGAGAGAGAGAGAGAGAGAGAGAGAGAGAATAATGAATGTTTAGCTTCCAAATGCTTATCACCATTACCACTATTACCATCAATTTATTATCACCAACATTATCATCATCATCTGTATCGATATTATTTTATTCAGCTTGGAAGAGGCAGAGAAAGTAAGATAAGCCGGCACGGGCAATTTGTCAAGGAGGAGGAAGAAGGAAGAAGGGGGAGAAGGGGCGAGGAGGCAGGAGGAAGGAAGGAGGAGGGGAGGGGCAGGAGGAGGAAGGAAGAAGGAGGGAGAGGGGGCAGGAGGAGGAAGGAAGAAGGAGAGAGAGGGGGCTGGAGGAAGGAAAAAGGGCGAGTGGGTAGGAGGAGGAAGGAAGGAGGGCGACGAGAAGGGAGGGGGGCAGGGGGGAGCCGCCACATATGGGGCAGCCACCGGTGACGTGACTGATAGCTGCGGCGGCATTGTTCGCAGCTTAGATAGAGGGAGGAAGGAGGAGAGAAACGCTCAGGAAGCAGAGGGAAGGAGGCGCAGCTCCTTGGTCCTTTCTTGGCGACGCTGCTCCCATCATTGCCGTCGCTGTTTTTTTCTTATCCTATTTTTTTCTTTTCCTGTCTGTCTGCTTTGTTTGGTTTTCCTTCATCCCCTTTTCTTCATCCTCCTCTTTCTCTTATCTCCTTATCTTCCACTTGACCAACATACGCCATCTTGACCCCGTGTAACCTTCCATCCCCTGTCTCGATGTTGTCCTCATGACCCGCCACTCCCTCTTCTCCTCCCCCCCCCTTCCATCTCCTCGCCCGCCCCTCTCCTCCCCATTCTTCCCTTCTTCATCCTCTCCTCCCTACCCTCTCCCTTTCCTTCCTCTCCTTTCTTTTCCTGCCTCACCCATTCCTCCTCTCCCTCATCCCTTCCCTCCCTCCCTACATTCTCCCCTCCCTTTTCTCTCCTTCTTCCCCTTCTTCCTCCCTTTCCCCCTTCTCTCCTCCGTCTCCCTTTCTCTCCCCCCCTCCCCCTTTCTCCCCTCACCTTCCTCCTCCCTTCTCTCCTCCCCTCCTTGCTCCGCTCCCCGTTTCCCATCCCATGCCGGTCTTCTGTTTTATCCAAAATAAAAAGGACAAAGACACGCAGACGGACAGATACACAGACAGACAGGAAAAAAATGCGTCCGTCTGTTCATAACCCCCTCCCCCCACCTCCCCCTCCGCCCGCACATGCATGCAAGAAAAAGAGAAAAATACAAACACTAACAAAACGTCACGTGAACAAACAAGTGTCCAGTCCTTTTTCTCCTGGTTTTAATTGAATTCCAACATTTTTTGTTTACATTTTCCTCCCTCCTGCTCCCTTCACCTCCCCTCTCCCCCCTCTTCCTCCTCCATCATCCCTCTCCTTCTTCCTCCCTCCTCCTCTCCTCCTCTCCTCCCTCCCCCCTGCCTCCTCTCCCACCCTCATCCCTTTCCTCTTCCCCTCCTCCCTTCCTCTTCCCCCTCCCCCATTCCCCACCGCTGCCCATCTACTGTCAGCGGCAAATGGTGCCACATTTGACGCCGGTGCCAAGCAGTGGCGGGGGAGGGACGGGGGAGGGGAAGGGGGTAGGGGAGGGCAGGTGAAGAAGGAATGTGGGATGGTATTCTCCTTTTGCTTTCGGAAGAGAGGGAGGATGGGAGGAGAGGAGGCGGAGGAGGAAGCGGTGAAGGAGGAAGAGAAAACGTTGAGGAGGAAGGGAATGAGGAAGATGAGGCAGAGTAGAGGTGGCGGCGGGCCGGATGGTCAACCCTGAAACGCGAACAGGTAAAAAAAGGTCAGGCAAAGGTCACGAGCGAAGAGGGAACTTGACCTTCTTGCATGATGCGACCCTTAAATTCCTGCTTTACATGGGGACCAGAACATTGTTTCGAAATTCAGTTTTAGTATTTTGTCCATTTTATAGGATTATGAATGAAGGGAACGGAAAGGGAATACGCTTAAAGAAGAAAAGGGAGTAGAAGGGAAAGAAGGAAATAAGAAAAATTATGTTTCTCTCGCTTCTTCTCTCATCATCGTTTTTTTTTCTTTCCTTTTTTTACCGCTCCTCAACCTCCGCGTCATATGTTCTGCGTAGTGAGATGCTTTCATAGGAAACTGCGAAATGCATTGATAACCATTGTGCGATCCAGTCCATTGGCCCGACCTTGCTCGTGACTGCGGTCGGCATCGCTTTGTTTTCGGGCTTTATTTTCTTCATTTATTCTCTTCTTTCTACTCTCCTCTGCTCCGACTTCCTCCCCTCCGCCTCCTCCTTGACTGGAATTTAATGGAGTTGTTTGAAATGCGTCGACTCACTACTCTCCGGAATTTCGCGTGCTTAATTTCGTTATGTTTTTCAGTTTTTCGTATTATTTGTATGTCGATCACTCGACCATTTGAGTGCAAGTTGCAGGGCGTGAATCCCATGCGAGCCGTACTCGACGCACTCCAAACCGGTTGCGCTTCGGCCGAGAAACAAAGAAACAAACAAGCCACTCCGAGGCTGCCTCTTAGAATGCAATATTGCAACCCGACTTCAACCCACTACGCCATGGGTGTTGGTTGCTGGTCCACCCGGCCGGTCTGTGTGCGTATAAAATCATCCCCCGCGGAGTGCATAGTGTTTTTTTAAATTTTGTTTTGTGTTTTCATCCGAATTTCCATAAAGTTTTGATGCGCATGATCCGTGTGCAAAGGCTTAATCCGGTTACGCCTCGCGATGTCGGAATAACAGTCGCTGCCGTGTTGCAGGGAAGCGTTAACCGGCTTATTCACCGGGCTTGTTGGTGGCCGGTTGCGGAGAGAGCATTGTTGGCTTGGCTTTTGTGTTTGGGTGCATGTGAGCGCGTGTTGTTAGGGGGGGGGGGCTTGGGGCTTGATTTCGTTGCTCCTCTTCTAAGGATATTTCTGCTGCTGCTCCTCTTCCTTCTCTTTCTGTTCTACCTCCTTCCTTCCTTTCCATTTCCCTCTCAATCTCTTTTTTCCCTTTCTCTTACTCTCTCATTCATTCTCATTTTCTCCCTCCTCTCGCCCCATTCTTCCTCGTCCCTCCTTCGCATCGCATCCCCTCCCCTTCCCTCATCTCCCTTTTCCCCTTCTTTATCCCCATCCCCACCCACGCCCCCCACCCCATGCCCGCCCCCATGGACCCCTCCCCGCTTCCCCCTCCATCCGTCTCCCCCACCCCTCCCACTCCCCACCCACCCCACCCACCCCACCCCACCCCACCCCACCCCACCCACCCCACCTTTTTCCTACTCGAGGCGATTGTGGAATTAAAGGATTCTGGATAATCTAACGGTAATGTGGGGAGGGCGTGGTGAAGAAGGGCGTGGCCTGGAGGAGAGACTAGTGGGCGTGGGAGAGGAAGAGAGATGGAAAGAGGAGTACAGGGAGACTGTGCGTGGGAGAAAGAGAAAGAAGGGGGGAGACGAAGTAAGGATAATATATGGATGATAGAGAATGTTTATAAACTCTGGAGAGAGAGAGAGAGAGAGAGAGAGAGAGAGAGAGAGAGAGAGAGAGAGAGAGAGAGAGAGAGAGAGAGAGAGAGAGAGAGAGAGAGAGAGAGAGAGAGAGAAAGAGAGAGAGAGAGAAAGAGAGAGAGAGAAGAGAGAGAGAGAGAGAGAGAAGAGTAAGAGAGAGTAAGAGAAAGAGAGAGAGAGAGAAAGAGAGAGAGAGAGAGAGAGAGAGTAAGAGAGAGAGAGAGAGAGAAGAGAGAGAGAGAGAGAGAGAGAGAGAGAGAGAGAGAGAGTGAGTGAGTGAGTGAGTGAGTGAGTGAGTAAGAGAGACAGAGAGAGAGAGAGAGTAAGAGAGAGAGAATGATGAATCGGTGGACATCTTGCAGGAGCTGAAAGAAAACAGGCGAGATGTGCAGAGGTCAGTCAGGCGAGACCAAGTACGCTGCAAAGGAATTATTTCTGAGTTCTCTTTTCTCTGGGAAGATTTTTTCAGTGCGGGTGTGGTTAAGGAAGGGGAAGAGGAGGGAGACAGGGAGGGAGGGGGAATTAGAGAAAGTTAGGCAGCTATTAGGGAGAGAGAGGGAGGCAGGACAGAGACAAAGACAGATGGATAGATTTTACATTTGTTCCGACAGACATACAGATAAGAGACGACTGGAAAATTTGTATGGCAGGCAGACAAAAAAAAAAAAAAATAGCACATGTATCTCCTGCCGAGATACATTCACACGGCTAGACACAGGCAGACAACCAAACAGACAGGCGGTCAGTCAGCCAGACAGATAGATAGACAGTTGGACACATAGGCAGACAAATAAACAGACAGGCACACAAATAGACAGATAGACAGGCGGACACACAGGCAGACAAATAGACAGAGAGACAGGCAGACAAAGAGACAGAGAGACAGGCGGACACACAGACAAACAGACAGTACGGCAGCCAGAACCCCCCCCCCCTACCCCCCCTCGGGTAAGCAACTTCGCCACGCCGCGAGAGCGTCCCCAGGAGCGGCGGCGAGGGAGGAAAGATAAACTTGGTTATTGCGCCGCCCTGGACCCGCCGCGGCAGCGCCTCTCAAAACTTCCGTGGGATATCTTGGCCTTATTATTAGTTGGACGCTGTCTCTCCTGGGGGGGGGGGGGGGGCTCGCTTGGGTTTGTTGTTGTTGGGGACTGACGGGGCCGACTTTTCGTTTGTATGTATGTATTATCATTATTGTTGTTGTTGTTGTCATGAATATCATTATTGTTGTTCTTATGAATATCATTATTGTTGTTCATATTAATATTATTATTGTTGTTGCTGTTGATGCTATTGTTGTTCTTATTGTTATATATTGTCATTTGCCGACGTGTAAACATTATTTTCATTGCGTCGCATCCATGAAAATATTATTTTATCTTCGGTCATTGAGGAAAGGGAGTTTTGCAACCAGTCGGACGAAACGGCAAAACGGTAACAAGTAATATTCCCGACAACGTATTCTCTCTCCCTTGTGATTTAGGAACGCATGGGGGGTTATTTCCTTTTCTTGGGTCTTTTATCTCTTTCTGTTTCTCTCTTTTCGCTATTCTGTTGGTCTCTTCCTTTTCCTTCCCTCTGTCTTGTAACTCATCGTCTCTGCTCTTCCTCTTTTCATCTTGTTTCTCTCTTCTTAGTCGCCCGGCTTTTCGTTAATCCTCTCCATCTTTTTATACATTTCTCTCTTAAATCACTGTTGCCATCTTTCATTCCCTCTTTTTTCTCCCGCAGTTTTATGTATTTCATTTTTCTCTTTCCTGTTATTTTCTCTTCCCTTCTATCCCTCTCTATCCTACCTCCCTTTCTCTCTCTTAAACCCTGCCCCTCCCTCCCTCCCTTTCCTACCTTCCTCCTGCCCCCCCTCCCCCGCCACCGTCCCTACCTCTCTCTCCCTCTCAAACCCTGCCCCTCCCTCCCTTCCTCCTCCCTCCTTTCCTCCTGTCTCCCTCCCCTTCCTCCTGTCTCCCTCCCTCCCTCCTTTCTTCCGTTTTCCTCCCTCCCTCCCTCCCTTCCTCCTGCCCCCTTCTCCTCCCACCCTCTCTCAGGAACCGCGCCGCCCTAGAGTGGGAAAGCGGGAAGTGAAGATGTGGGTTTATCCTCGAACATTATTTTGAATTTGGACACTTTAGCTTCCTCGCTTCGGAGGAGTTACGGCGGCGATCTTTATTTTCTCTCCTCGCGAGAATCTTTGCCTCCTTCCTCGGGCGGTGGGAGGAAGGGGATAGAGAGAGAGAGTGAGTGAGTGTGTGAGTGAGTGAGTGAGTGAGTTGTGAGTGTGAGTGTGAGTGTGGTGTGTGTGTGTGTGTGTGTGTGTGTGTGTGTGGTGTGTGTGTGTGTGTGTGTGTGTGTGTGTGTGTGTGTGTGTGTGAGAAGAGAGAGCGTGTGTACGTGCGTGTGAGCGTGTGTACGTGTGTGCGTGAGTGTGCGTTTTCACGTTGAATGGCGAACAATTTTAGGCTTCGAATTTTTTGGCTTGTTTTTTGTTATTGTTCCCAGGGTCTTTTGTGCCTCGTTGTTGATTTTGTTTCGGTTTTAAATGTTTGTTTTGTTGTTTTTGTGTTTTTGATAGTTTTGTATTTTTCATGTTTGCTTTTATGATTTTTTAGCCTTTACAATTCGCGCAGCCCCCCTTCCCGCACCTCGCCCCTTCCCCTTTTATCGCATCTCGTTTCTTCCTCCGTTTATCCTCTTCTTCCCCTGTCTTCGAGGCCCAACATAGCTGCGTGTGAATGGGGGGGAGGGGATGGGGATGGGCAGGGTAGCAGCGTAGGTGCGTCTTGCGATGGTGTCAGTTAGCCGATTTTGATCCGGATAATTATTTCCACGGTGAATCCCCCAGTTAATGTATGTGCTCAGGAGGTCACCTGGACATCCCCTCCCTCCCCCTCCCCCACTTCACCCACTCCCTATGCCCGCACTCTCGTTGCCTGCCTCCCTCCTCCCGTAACCCATCCCTTCCCTCCTCCCTATCCCTCCCCTCCCCTCTCCCTTCCTCTTCTCCTTCCCCTTCCCCTCGCCCTCCCCCCCCTTCCCCCTCCCCCCCCTGCCCCTCCCATGCCGATTTATTATTAGCAGGGACATCGTAAAGCCTTCATGTAAATTTAAAACTTCGCGATGGCTTATATATGCAAGTGTGTATGTATGTATTAACGCCCGGGCGCTTTTGTGTGCGCGTCGGTCAATTAAGAGTTCGGCGCCGCGTTTCCTCTTTTATTTTGTTTTTTATTTTTCTTCTTCCTTTGCCGTTTTTTTTCTATGTAGGATGGGTTGTCGTCTGCGCTCGTGCGGCTTGGTCGTTGGCGAGGGGGGGTGAGGGGGGAAGGGCGAGGGAACGGGAAGGGGGGAAATGGGGGGGGAGGGGGGAGGGGGCGAAGGGGGAAAGGGGGAGTGGGAAAAGGAAGCGAAGGGCGAAGGGGGATGGGGAGGGAAAGGGGGAAGTAAAGGGGGCGAAGGGCGAAAGGGGATGGGGAGGGGGAAAGAGGGGGGCGAAAAGGGAGGAGGAGGGGGCGAAGGGGGAAAGGGGGGTTGGGAAAAGGGAGCGAAGGCGAAGGGGAGGGGGAGGGGAGGGGGAAGAGGGGGCGAGAGGGGAGGGGGTAAGGGGGCTAAGGGCGAGGGACTGGGCGGCGCGGCAGGAAAATTTGGGGAAAGAAGCGCGCTGACCCTTTGACATTTTTTGCTGGGGAGAGGAAGAGAGGGAGAGAAAGATAAGGAGGGCGGTTGAGGGAAGAGGGGAGAGAGGGGCAGGATGGAGAGAAATTGAAAGAGAAAGACAGAGAAAAAAAACGAGAGAGAGAGAGAGAGAGAGAGAGAGAGAGAGAGAGAAGAGAGAGAGAGAGAGAGAGAGAGAGAGAGAGAGAGAGAGAGAGAGAGAGAGAGAGATAAAGAGGAAAAGAGAAAACTGGGGGAGAGTGAGAGGGAAGAGAAAAAGAAGAGTGAGTGGGGGGGGGGCAAGCAAAGCCAGTGCGGTGCGTGTTTGGAAAAGAGTCCGATAGGTTTCAGTTCTTGCTCCGATTCCTTCACAACTCCTCCCCTTACTCTGCTGGTGCCGAGCCCTC
>NW_020870251.1:525564-530564 GCF_003789085.1 Penaeus vannamei | reverse complement strand
AGTATTAGTAGCGAATGTGATAATCGTGGAAACTGAAAAGAGGACAGTAATAGACCATGTCATCTAATTAATTAAGGGAATATGCATGGTATCTAATATTAAAGGATATGCATTTATGCTAGAAGTATTAAGGATATGCGATATAAGTCATAGAATACAGGAGGAATAGGCATATTATCTAAATACCTATAAGGGGATAACCCGAGGCCATGTCAGATCTATAATCTAAGGAGGAAATCGACATGGTTAATCTTAACAGTAAGGAGGATGCGATGCACAGTTATCTAATATAAGGATCATGTATGTTATCTTAATCCATTAAAGATATCATGATTTATTCTAAAATTATAAGAGATTACTGTATGTTATCTAATAACTAAAGGCCATGCCATATGTTATCTAATAATTCACAGGTGATATGTATGTTTATTCTATCTATCTATCAAGGATATGACAATGTTAGTCGGAATTATCACATGGAGTAAGTTATGTACGTAATCCATTATAAGAGCAACATAGATTACATAACCCGCAAAAATATATAAAGGGAGGATACTGACATGTTATCTAATGTTAAGGATATGCATGTTATCTAATTATTATGGGAATATGTATGTTATCTATATTAAGGGATATGCATGTTATCTCATAATATTAAGGGATATGCATGTTATCTAATATAAGGGATATGCATGTTATCTAATATTAAGGGATATGCATGTTATTAATATTAAGGGATATGCATGTTATCTAATGTTAAGGGATATGCATCTATATTAAGGGATATGCATGTTATCTAATATTAAGGGATATGTATGTTATCTAATATTAAGGGATATGCATGTTATCTAATATTAAGGGATATGCATGTTATCTAATATTAAGGGATATGCATGTTATCTAATATTAGGGATATGCATGTTATCTAATATTAAGGGATATGCATGTATATTAATAGTAAGGGATATGCATGTTATCTAATATTAAGGGATATGCATGTTATCTAGGGATATGCATGTTATCTAATATTATATGCATGTTATCTAATATTAAGGGATATGCATGTTATCTAATAGTAAGGGATATGCATGTTATCTAATATTAAGGGATATGCATGTTATCTAATGTTAAGGGATATGCATGTTATCTAATATTAAGGGATATGCATGTTATCTAATATTAAGGGATATGCATGTTATCTAATGTTAAGGGATATGCATGTTATCTAATATTAAGGGATATGCATGTTATCTAATAGTAAGGGATATGCATGTTATAATGTTAAGGATATGCATGTTATCTAATATTAAGGGATATGCATGTTATCTAATATTAAGGGATATGCATGTTATCTAATATTAAGGGATATGCATGTTATCTAATATTAAGGGATATATGTTATCTAATGTTAAGGGATATGCATGTTATCTAATTTTAAGGGATATGCATGTTATCCAATATTAAGGGATATTATGTTATCTAATGACAGTAAAGCGGGCTTAGTTCGGGCCAATGCAATCAGCCTCAGGAAGCATCTGGCAACCGATGAAAGGCAACCGTCTGCTCGGTTCGTGTCCCGCAAGCGGTGTCGCGTTTCCCGTAACCGCTGGAAAAGAGGCCTATTGTGACGTCCGCGAAAGAAATGGCACAAAGTAAACACAAATTAATCTGTCTATGATTCATTGTGTATGGCATCGTTTCTTCCGTCCCCAAAACAATAACAAAAGATGATTGGCGGAAACACTTTCACGCGTCATGTCATGTCTATTGTCTATCGTGAATAGTTTTGATTTTGATTTCAAAAATAGATTATGGTTGAAATAATTCTTTGTTTCATTTAACTCCTCGAAGACTTCTAGTAAGACAGAATTGTATTTCCTCCAGGTGGGGCTGGAACTTCTGATCTCTGGAAGGTAGGAGCTACACGTCTTATTTAAGCGCTGGGATTTCTCTCTCTCTCTCTCTCTCTCTCTCTCTCTCTCTCTCTCTCTCTCTCTCTCTCTCTCTCTCTCTCTCTCTCTCTCTCTCTCTCTCTCTCGACATTCCATTATCACCAGATTTGCTCGCTATTACAGAAAATAAATTGCTGTGGCCTTGCGCGCCATAAGGAGCATTCATTTATTCCATGACATGTGAACTGCAGTGACAGCAAACCTTTCAAAATATTTAAGTTATTACCAAGCTACTGCAAAAAAACATAATACTTCTACGAAACCGTATCTCTTATCTGAAGAAGGCAAAGTGGACCGAGAACAAAACTAAGCAAGATAATAAAACAAACTTTGCTTTTGTCCCTTTCCTTCCACCTTTCCTACTCCACGTTGATTTTATTTCTTTCTCTTCAGCACTTGTTCGTCCTCTTCTTCCACCCAGTCTCTGCTTCCCATATTACTAATGCAATCACATGATTATGAGAAAACAGCAAAATTACGAAATCGCGCATAATCACTAACAAGCAACCAAGCAAATAAAAATACCAAATCAAACGCTCCAATTCCTTCCTACTCCTTCGCACTGTAAACACCGGAGAAAGAGACAGAAACAAGAGTAGAAAGATGAATGGAACGGAAGGTAAGTAGATAGAACTGCAAACAAATTCATGCATAAAATTTCTTGCCTTCTGCTATCCGTCGGGGATCGAACCCGAGTCTGTCGCGTAGGAGGCGACCGTGTCAATTATCATTCACTCGAAGATTTGTAAAACGGGTATTTTTGAACATATATTGTAAAGGCATTTAATTTCATGGCGACTTACAAAACTTGTATATTAATCTATATTTGCCCTTGAAAACGTCCAGCGGTTGGGTAAAAACTGTTACTTGACTAGAAAATTATACGAAATTCATGATAGAAACAAGATTTTGTCTAACAAAAATTCGAATGAAATCCAATAGTTACGAAATGTAGTGTTTATCGTTGACACGGAATGCCAACTGAAACTACTTTAGAGATCGTGAATCAACAGAACGCCCCAGAAATGAATGCTGACTTCCACTAAGAATCTGACTGTGTTACTACTGGATATTTTAGAGAAAAGCAGAGTAAAAGGATATGGAAATACTGGCAATTTCATATCAAAGTTTGTGACTGCTCATTTTCAGATTTGATGGTGACTAATGGTCTACTATTACTGCTTAATTATTTATCAGTTTCCATTAATGCTGATATGCTGTTATTATTATTATTATTTTAAGTGGGATTTTTCTTGTTCTTTTTTCTTAGCAAACACATAATGTAGTTCTTGTAGGAACTAAACTTGTAAAAACTTTAATGCTTAAGCATAGATGCATAAAATACTTGAAGGAAAGCAAGCACACACACACACACACAAGTGCTATGCTAGTAGCCATCTAAAAGCCAAAACAGTAATGCACCAAGTTCATTATCATTACTGTTACTGTATTATTATTGTTAATGTTATCTTTATTACTATTACCATTAACATTTTCACTTGTTATCATTAAAATCCTTGTCATTACTGTTGTTATTATTATTATCATTATTATTACTATTGTTATCATTATCATTAAAAATGCTCTCGCACTCTTTTTTCCTACATCTCCGACAGCAGGTGTGTAAATAGGAGACACTGATGCCATATAAAAGTTGAAGGTTGAACGCCTTCAGATCCTGCTCAGCTTCGGCTGTTTAGCTTTTTTCATAATTGACTTTTATGCCTATGAGTCAGTTTGTGCGTCTGAAATCAGCTGTTCCATGCCTGCATGTTGGAGCTGACACGCGTTGCAAGCCTTGTGCATGGATGCCTGTGCTTTTCAGGTCATTTGCATCATTCGCAAATAGTTTTATTTTGACCTTTTCATTCATTACTTTAACGTTGTTTCTTTGCAAGGCGTAAGGAAATATCGCCTCACTATATTGCATCGTGTTTTGTGTCTATCCCGCCATTTCTTGCCTTTCTATAGTCCTTTTTTATTCGCAAAACGAGGCAGAGAAACTGCCTCCTGATTCGCCATGAGGGAAGCATGCCAGCCTTTTCGCCCGAAGAGATCTTTGGCCATATTTCGAATCTCGCGAACGATGCTGGGAGTGTGGATGTTACGTGAACTATTATTATTATTTTATCTCTCTCTCTTTCTCTCTCTAGTTCTCTCACTCATCTTCTCTCTCTCTCTCTCTCTCTCTCTCTCTCTCTCTCTCTCTCTATATATATATATATATATATATATATATATTATATATATATATATATATACATATATATATATAATATAAATATTTCTTTAACACCAAGGAAAATATAAATGCGATTTCCTTTAAAAGGAGAGAGAAAATAAACGAGAGAAGAAAGAACGAAAGTAGATATAGAAAATAACAAAGAAAGAAAGAAAAAAACAAAGGATAGAAAGAGATTTTAAGAAACTAAAAAAGTAAGAAGAATGAGAGAGAGAGAGAGAGAGAGAGAGAGAGAGAGAGAGAGAGAGAGAGAGAGAGAGAGAGAGAGAGAGAGAGAGAGAGAGAGAAAGGGATAATTCTATCTGCATTTTCTCCCTCGTATTTGTTTTCTTTCTTTCTGTCTCTCTTCCTCCCTTCTTTCTCTCACATAAAATAAAAAAACAATAAAAAAACACAAAACAGATAAAGGAATAACTAATAAGAGACAATAGAAACAGAAACCTAACTAATCTTCTATTCTCTCCGATTCCATCTTTGTTTCCTGTTCATTTAGCATTATTGTTAATAGCTGTGATAGGTGTCAGTTGTTTTCTGGTGTATTTATTCTTGACGTATGTTTGGTGATATTATAATAGGGGGATAATAATAATTCTCTCTCTCTCTCTCTCTCTCTTCTTCTGTTCTGTATCTCTGTCTCTGTCTCTCTCCTCTCTCTCTCTCTCTCTCTCATATGTTATTATGATAACAATAATAGCGAATGAATAATAATTCTCTCTCTCTCTCTCTCTCTCTCTCTCTCTCTCTCTCTCTCTGCTCTCTCCTCTCTCTTTCTCTCTCCTCTCCTTCTCTCTCTTCTCTATCTTCTA
>NW_020870251.1:518013-523533 GCF_003789085.1 Penaeus vannamei | reverse complement strand
TGAGGGAGAGAGCATGAGACGAGAGAGAGACGAGAGAGAGAGAGAGAGAGAGAGAAGAGGGGAGAGAGAGAGAGACTGAGAGAGAGAGAGAGAGAGAAGAGAAGAGAGAGAGGAGAGAGAGAGAGAATGAGAGAGAGAGACAGAGAGATGAGAGAGAGAGAGAGGAAAGAGAGAAGCGAGAGCGCCCTCACGCGATCACCCCAGCCATTAATATCTGCACCCGTCGCCGAAACACCCTACCGACACTTTAATTAAACGGAAAGGCCCGAAAAGAGGCTATTAATTGATCGGTCTCGGAAATTGGCGTACTACAACAACAGTCGCAGCCATAACAACTGCAACCGGCGTATTACAACCACATCGGCGGAAACTACAATGACTAACTAAAAAGCCATGAGGTTGATATTAAGAGTTACGGTGAAAACTGGATGATACACAAGCGCAAAATACAACGACAATTACAACAACGACAAAAAACAAACAGCAACAAAAAACAGAACTGTAATAACTACCAAAAATGATCTAAGCTAAAGCAAAATCAGAGGTTCAAGAACTACAATAGCTTGTACAACTTCGATCGGATGCCACTACAGTTAATACCATACTTACAACAATAATTACAACGAATACTGTAACAACGACAAGAATTCAAACAACTACAATCTAAAACGAAAACACAAACTACAACAAAATAAAAAACGGCAACTGCAGCTATATCGTAGCTACAACAACCATTTCGAAACCGACTACAACTACGATTACAACAAAGCCTATAACAGCAACTCCAAAGAAACCTACAACACCTACAACGAAGCGTATCCCTTCAACAACAACTACACTCTCCCAGACTGGCACCGCCTTGGCACCCAGGCAGATTCCCAACGCACATGCAAACACATACTCTATTTTTTTTTTTTTTGCATGCTTAGAATTGAAAAACAAACAAACAAAAAATTATCACACATAAAACCCAATTTAGTGAACCAATTTATTTATCAGTCGTAGCTGTCGCATCCCCCTTAGGCGCCCCCCTCTCGCCTCACCACCCCTCCCGTGGCGCCCCCTCTCGCCTCACCCCCCCCCCCACCCCGATCTCCTCCCCGCCCCAGGGTGTTGGCCGCCCGCTTTGGCAACCAACGGTCCACGCCGATATCTCTAATAGCGCCAACTAATTTACAACAACAAAGCGGTTCACAACAATAATACAACGACGTTTGCTACGACAACTAGAGGGAAATCTATCACGAATACTATTACATCGAAATCTACAGCAACAACAAAGCTACAACCCACTCTACAGGTACAGGAATATTTACAACCACAAGAAAATCTACGCCGAACCTACAGCTACAACAATATCTACAACAACTACAACTACGGCGCAAGTTATAGCTACAATATCTACAACTATGGCACACTCTACAGCTACAACAATATCTACAACTACAACTACGGAACACGTTATAACTACAACAGTATCTACAACTACGGCACACTCTACAGCTACAACAATATCTACAACAACTACAACTACAGCTACAGTAATATCTACAACAACAATACAACTACAACTACAGCAATATCTACAACTACTACAACTACAGCAATATCTACAACTACTACAACTACAACTAAAGCAATATCTACAACTACTACAACTACAACTACAGCAATATCTACAACAACAATCTAAAGAGACGACATTCAGTGCTGTAACTACTTGCGTGAATCGTTGCCAGTTCGTGAGTTTCTTCCTTTATTTTTCGACTGGAGGAATGTTCACCGTAATGTTCTTGGTCCACTTTCCTCTTCTCTCCCTCTTTGTCTTTCGCTTTATTTGTTTGTTTACCTGTTCATTATTTATTTGTATTTTGCTATAGAGCTTTTTAGCTTTTATTTTTCTTTTGTTTCTTATTTCTAAACTCTTTGTTTTATCTCTCTCTGTCTTCTTCTCTCTGTCTCTCTCTCTTTCTATCTCTCTATCTATCTGTCTATTTTGCTCGTTCGCTCGCTCCCTCATTCTCTTTCCATCTCTTCTCTCTCTTTTTCTCTCAGCCTGTTTGTTTGTCTGTCTGTATGTCTATCTCTCTGTCTCTATCTCTATCTCTCTCTGTCTCCCTCTCCTCTATCTCTCTCCTTCTCCCTCTCCCTCCAACTCCCACTCTAAATCTCTTGCTTCTCTCTCTCTCTCTCTCTCTCTCTCTCTCTCTCTCTCTCTCTCTCTCTCTCTCTCTTCTCTCTCTCTCTCTCTCTCTCTCTCTCTCTCTCACCTTTATTCCTCCCCTTCTCGTTCTCCCGTTCTCCATTCCTAAAATTCCCATCCATCCACCTTCCCCTTTCCTTCACCTTTCCCCCTTTCTTCTCCGCTCTCTCCCCTCGTAGGAGAAGACGCAGCACGAGAAAATTAATGAGAAACATGATACGAGGTTGTCTGATTGATTGACAGCTGGTTACATAACCCTTCTTTATTATATCCTTATCAGTCTATCTATCGTACTGCGTTCCCTTCGATGCTCTTGTGTGGGAATGTTTTTCTTATTATTATTATTATTATTTTTTCGTTAGTGTGTTTGTCACTTTTTTCATCTCTCTCTATTTTTCTTTCTATGTCGGTCTGTCTGTTTCTCTCTCTTTCTGCCTCTATCTCTCTCTCTCTGCCTCTCTCTCTCTCTCTTTTCTCTCACACACACACACACTCTCTCTCTCTCACACACACACACTCCTTCCCTCCCTGTCTGTCACTCTCTCTCTCTCTCTCTCCCTCCCTCCTTCCTCTCCTCCTCCCCCTCTCGCTCACACTATATTTTCTATTCCACGCTATGTTTTACTAGTGTGTTTGTCTTTCCGAATCCATGTGTATACAATACTATGTATTTCTCTCTGCTGACCTTCGATATGTATTTCAATGTGTGTATCAGATTATTGTTTAGGCATTATTTATATACATTATTTCTATATCTCTGTATACTTATTAATTAAACAATGAGTCTATTAGTCAGTGAATCTGAGTAAATCTATCTATCTATCTTTCAGTCAACCCTTTACCTTCATTTGATCCATAGTTCTAAGTAACGACAAAACAAAATAAATCTGTATTTGTTAAACCATCTATCGAGCACTGATTGTACCTATCTATTCAGCTTTTATTCGTTTTGGCTCAAAGACTAATAACATAAATTAATGTCTCAATCATCGGTAAAAGCAATTGATCTGTCTGTCTACTTACCTGTCTATTAAGTCTTTACTCGGTTTTGTTTCAAAATAAAAGGATAAACGAAAAACGATAAAAAAACAGTGACCGAAAAAAATGTTTTGGTACCAAAAAACAAACAAACAAACAAACAAAAAAAAAAAGCGAATGGATAAAGTGACCGAAAAAAATTGTTTTGGTACAAAAAAAAAAAAAAAAAAAAACGAATGGATAAGGTGACCGAAAAAAATTGCCTTGGTACAAAAAAAAAAAAAAAAAAAAAACGAATGGAAAAAAATACAAAAAAATGTTTTGGTACCTAGAAAAGAAAGAAAGAAAGAAAGAAAAAAAAAAAAGGAAAAAAGTCATATCTGCCGTACCGCCTGAGCTTACATAACCTGCTTGATTTGCAACGCACTGTCCTTTCCAATCGCAATATATACTTCCCCCCCCCACCCCGCCCACACCCATCGCCAATGCACCCCCTCCCCCCCCCCATTTCTCTTGTCCCCTTCCTCTTCCCCTCCTTTCCCTTCTCCCCTTCCCCCTCCTCTTTCCCTTCCCCTCTCCTCTTCCCCTTCCCCTCCTCTTCCCCCAACCTCTCTACTCCACTGATGTTTCCTCCCCCCCTTTCACTCGCCCACATTCTCTGTCTCTGCTCACGCCCACTCTCAACCCCTTTTCTCCTCTTCCCCGCCCATTCCTTCCTTTTTTAGACCACTTTCCTCCCCCTCTTCAAGATTTCCCTTCTCCTCTCACACCTCTCCCCATGTCCTCACGCTCCCCCTACTTACTCCCCTCTCTCTTGTTCTATTTTCCCTCCCCTTCCCCCTTCTCATGTCCCTAACTCCCGCTTCTCCCCTTCCTACTCCCCCATCCCAACCCCCCAACCCTTAACCCCCACCTCTCCCTTCACCTCCCCATCCCATCTTCCCACCCCTTCCTACTCCACCCATCCCCCACCCCAATTCCTCTCCCCCTCCCATCCCCCCACCTCTTTCCCCTTCCACCTCCCCCATTCCCATCCCTACCCCTTCCTACTCCACCCATCCCCCACCCCCAATTCCTCTCCCCTCCATTCCCCCCACCCTAACCCCACTCTCCCTTCCACCTCCCCCCCATCTCCCCCACCCTTCCTACTCCCCTATCTCCCCACCCCAACTCCTTAACCCCCACCTCTCCCCTTCCATCTCCCCCCATCCCATCCCCCCACCCTAATTCCTCTCCCCCCCATCCCCCCTCTCTCCCTTTCCATCCTCCCCCATCCCATCCCCCCACCCTTCCTACTCCCCTATCTCCCCACCCCCAATTCCTCTCCCCCTCCCATCCCCCCACCCTAACCCCCACCTCTCCCCTTCCACCTCCCCCATCCCATCCCCCCACCCCTTCCTACTCCCCTATCTCCCCACCCCAATTCCTCTCCCCCTCCCACCCCCCACCCTTAACCCCCACCTCTTCCCCTTCCACTCCCCCATCCCATCCCCCCACCCTTTCCTACTCCCCTATCTCCCCACCCCAATCCTCTCCCCTCCCATCCCCCCCCACCCAACCCCCACCTCTCCCCTTCCAACTCCCCCTCCCATCTCCCCCATCCCTTCCTACTTCCCCAATTCCTCTCCCCCCTTCCCATCCCCCCACCCTAAAACCCCGCCTCTTTCCCTTCCACTTCCCCTCCCTATCCCCCATCCCCTAACCCCGACCTCCCCCTCCTACTCCCCCCTCCATCCCCTACCCCCCTTCCCCCCCTCCCCTCTCCCCCCCCCCCACCGAAAAACCGACCGAGGTCATCCAAAGCTCTTCTGAGGGCTTCCTAAACACGAAGCGCTGAAATGGCGCTCCCTGGGTCAAGGTCACCAGTGTCACATCTGAAGGAGTGTGGCATCCGAGGTGTCAATGCTGAGCGGGTGTTGTCGCCTGAGTGTCAATGCTGAAAGTCCTGGTGACAGTTCTGAATGATGAATTGGTGTTGTCATGGTGTCAGACGGTTATGGTGTCAAGTGTTTAAGCGAGTATTAGTGTTATATTTTGAGTGATATGATGTCATGTCTTGAATTTAAGCTGAGGGTAAGTTATGGTGTCAAGTGTTTAAGTGGTATCAATATTATAGGTTGTAAAGTTATGGTGTCAAGTGTTTAAGTGAGTATCAGTGTTATATTTTGAGTGGTATGTCTTGAAAGTTTAGTCTGGGGTTCAAGTGTCATGTTCTGAGCGTCTATATTCTGTGTGTTATGTCTGAGGTGTTTATTCTGTGTGTTATGTCTGAGTAAGTGTTATATTCTGTGTGTTATGTCTGAGTATCAGTGTTTATATTCTGTGTGTTATGTTGAGTA
>NW_020870251.1:498013-503013 GCF_003789085.1 Penaeus vannamei | reverse complement strand
ACATCTGGAGGCTGACAGTGGGTGAACCTCTCAAGTCCAACCTCTTACTTTCACATCTGGAGGCTGACAGTGGGTGAACCTCTCAAGTCCAACCTCTTACTTTCACATCTGGAGGCTGACAGTGGGTGAACCTCTCAAGTCCAACCTCTTACGTTTCACATCTGGAGGCTGACAGTGGGGTGAACCTCTCAAGTCCAACCTCTACTTTCACATCTGGAGGCTGACAGTGGGTGAACCTCTCAAGTCCAACCTCTTACTTTCACATCTGGAGGCTGACAGTGGGTGAACCTCTCAAGTCCAACCTCTTACTTTCACATCTGGAGGCTGACAGTGGGTGAACCTCTCAAGTCAACCTCTTACGTTTCACATCCTGACAGTGGTGAACCTCTCAAGTCCAACCTCTTACTTTCACATCTGGAGGCTGACAGTGGGTGAACCTCTCAAGTCCAACCTCTTACGTTTCACATCTGGAGGCTGACAGTGGGTGAACCTCTCAAGTCCAACCTCTTACTTTCACATCTGGAGGCTGACAGTGGGTGAACCTCTCAAGTCCAACCTCTTACGTTTCACATCTGGAGGCTGACAGTGGGTGAACCTCTCAAGTCCAACCTCTTACTTTCACATCTGGAGGCTGACAGTGGGTGAACCTCTCAAGTCCAACCTCTTACGTTTCACATCTGGAGGCTGACAGTGGGTGAACCTCTCAAGTCCAACCTCTTACGTTTCACATCTGGAGCTGACAGTGGGTGAACCTCTCAAGTCCAACCTCTTACTTCACATCTGGAGGCTGACAGTGGGTGAACCTCTCAAGTCCAACCTCTTACTTTCACATCTGGAGGCTGACAGTGGGTGAACCTCTCAAGTCCAACCTCTTACTTTCACATCTGGAGGCTGACAGTGGGTGGGTTTCACATCTCTGACTCTCAAGTCCAACCTCTTACTTTCAAGGCTGACAGTGGGTGAACCTCTCCAACCTCTTACGTTTCACATCTGGAGGCTGACAGTGGGTGAACCTCTCAAGTCCAACCTCTTACGTTTCACATCTGGAGGCTGACAGTGGGTGAACCTCTCAAGTCCAACCTCTTACTTTCACATCTGGAGGCTGACAGTGGGTGAACCTCTCAAGTCCAACCTCTTACGTTTCACATCTGGAGGCTGACAGTGGGTGAACCTCTCAAGTCCAACCTCTTACGTTTCACATCTGGAGGCTGACAGTGGGTGAACCTCTCAAGTCCAACCTCTTACTTTCACATCTGGAGGCTGACAGTGGTGAACCTCTCAAGTCCAACCTCTTACGTTTCACATCTGGAGGCTGACAGTGGGTGACCTCTCAAGTCCAACCTCTTACGTTTCACATCTGGAGGCTGACAGTGGGTGAACCTCTCAAGTCCAACCTCTTACTTTCACATCTGGAGGCTGACAGTGGGTGAACCTCTCAAGTCCAACCTCTTACTTTCACATCTGGAGGCTGACAGTGGGTGAACCTCTCAAGTCCAACCTCTTACGTTTCACATCTGGAGGCTGACAGTGGGTGAACCTCTCAAGTCCAACCTCTTACTTTCACATCTGGAGGCTGACAGTGGGTGAACCTCTCAAGTCCAACCTCTTACTTTCACATCTGGAGGCTGACAGTGGGTGAACCTCTCAAGTCCAACCTCTTACGTTTCACATCTGGAGGCTGGACAGTGGGTGAACCTCTCAAGTCCAAACTTCACATCTGGAGGCTGACAGTGGGTGAACCTCTCAAGTCCAACCTCTTACTTTCACATCTGGAGGCTGACAGTGGGTGAAGAGGTTTCACATCTGGAGGCTGACAGTGAACCTCTCAAGTCCAACCTCTTACGTTTCACATCTGGAGGCTGACAGTGGGTGAACCTCTCAAGTCCAACCTCTTACGTTTCACATCTGGAGGCTGACAGTGGGTGAACCTCTCAAGTCCAACCTCTTACTTCCACATCTGGAGGCTGACAGTGGGTGAACCTCTCAAGTCCAACCTCTTACTTTCACATCTGGTGGCAGCGGTGGGATAACTTCATAACACCGATGAATGTTTATGTTACAAAGATAAGCTGCCGAAGTGCCTGCTTGGCTCCCTTAATGCCCAGCCATCACTACCAAGTCCTTTTCTGATCCACGCCCACCCACACCATGTCTGCCACACTACTTTGTGCTGACTATTCATGCTTGTGCTACCTTCCTGATGAAGTCGCTGAAGATGTATTCTCGTATTCTATGATGCCACACTAGCCAATACAGCCCAGCAAACCTACGTCAGAACAATCATGAAAGCTCCTTTCTACTGAGCACTGCCAATGCTTCCTTCCTTCTATCATAAGTGTACCTCATTAGTGCCAGATTAAGTATTGCCCGACCTTTACCCATTCGCAGACTACTAACTGTATATTACAAAAATTCTCTCTGTTAATCATTGTTTTAACTATACAAACAAACAAACGAAGTCAGACACTGAAATCAGACGCGTGACAAACTCATACCACACACCCCATTCCCCTGCCTTAACCATTCTTTAATGGGTGTAATATTGTTATTTGTGCTTTTTCAGTGTATCATATTATCCTTATCCTCACATTGCACAGATTGTTTTATTTTATTTATTAATTTATTTTACATTCAATTATTGTATGTTTGGTTGTCCTCGCGTATGCCATTCGTGTTGTATACAAACTTACGTTTTCGTTTCTTTACCTTTTATATGGCATATTCATTCATAATCACTTTGTTACTGATTGTGTCTTCATTTACTTTCAATCAAAACATATCGTTGTCTTCTTTTAAAACATCAATTTACTTTTACTTGCCATGGTAACCGTTCGCTAATTCACACATACATGCCTCATACCTGCTCCAAACCTTAACCTACCTACTTGTAACCTCAACAAGGGATTTACTCAATGATTATGAATTGTACGAAGTGTCATATGTTTTATAACTGATTCTAACTCACCTCAATGACGTCTTCTCTCAATCTTCGATATCTTGTTCTTAGTAATAATGGAATTTAAGGTATCAGTTCATATGTAATATGTAACTAACTGATGGAGTCGATTCTGTTGCAATAAAAGTAATGCACTGCAGACACCATGATTTATATAGGTTTAAATAGTTAATATCAGCGGAAGTTAATTTTAAGCTGGCTCATGACTGTAAAAACTTCACAGATTATATACACACACTTCACACAGCGCTCACGAATTGCGTCTGAAACATGCATGGTTTACTTCAAGCTCAAGCCCAGCTGCCTACATGTGTCCAAAGCATAATTACTTGCTACTACAAAGGAATCGCGCCCCTTCGCAAGGATCATTTATATATGTATATATTCTTCTATCATCAATTATGCAGCTATTGCCGCAGACCAAGCCAATGATGCAGAGTTGCAGCAGCTTAAAGAAAATCCTGCATTTCAAATGAAGAAAGTTAAAGTTCCTGGATCAAACATCGACCTATGTTGATGTTTCTACTGACACCATTCATCCTTATCTACCTCGGAAAATCGACTTCATATCTTCAAGCAACTCCACGACATTTCACATCCTGGTGTACGTGTATCACAACATCTGACCTCAAGATTCGTCTGGACTGAGATCATCACCCATGGCTCAACGACATGAAGACTAGACTACATCTCCCCGTCTCGTGCTTTTAGGCATCAGGAGCTCCCTCAAGCCAGACCTTGGCTCCACTTCTGAAAAGCATGTATATGGTACATAAATTCTACTGCCTAGGGAAAAACTATGAGGTTCCTTGGGAATCCATTACCAGCCCTACCCAGGATTATGCAGCCAAGGCTCAGGGCTGTCATGTCCAAGCTTCGACCTCTTCAACCCCGTCAAACATCATCCAGCAAATCTTTCAGTCAAACGTTTCACATCTGGAGGCTGACAGTGGGTGAACCTCTCAAGATCTGGAGGCTGACAGTGGGTGAACCTCTCAAGTCCAACCTCTTACTTTCACATCTGGAGGCTGACAGTGGGTGAACCTCTCAAGTCCAACCTCTTACTTTCACATCTGCTGACAAACCTCTCAAGTCCAACTCTTACTTTCACATCTGGAGGCTGACAGTGGGTGAACCTCTCAAGTCCAACCTCTTACGTTTCACATCTGGAGGCTGACAGTGGTGAACCTCTCAAGTCCAACCTCTTACGTTTCACATCTGGAGGCTGACAACCTCTCAAGTCCAACCTCTTACTTTCACATCTGGAGGCTGACAGTGGGTGAACCTCTCCAAGTCCAACCTCTTACGTTTTCACATCTGGAGGCTGACAGTGGGGTGAACCTCTCAAGTCCAACCTCTTACGTTTCACATCTGGAGGCTGACAGTGGGTGAACCTCTCAAGTCCAACCTCTTACTTTCACATCTGGAGGCTGACAGTGGGGTGAACCTCTCAAGTCCAACCTCTTACGTTTCACATCTGGAGGCTGACAGTGGGTGAAAGCTCTCAAGTCCAACCTCTTACGTTTCACATCTGGAGGCTGACAGTGGGTGAACCTCTCAAGTCCAACTCTTACGTTTCACATCTGGAGGCTGACAGTGAACCTCTCAAGTCCAACCTCTTACGTTTCACATCTGGAGGCTGACAGTGGGTGAACCTCTCAAGTCCAACCTCTTACGTTTCACATCTGGAGGGACAGTGGGTGAACCTCTCAAGTCCAACCTCTTCTTTCACATCTGGAGGCTGACAGGGTGACCTCTCAAGTCCAACTCTTACGTTTCACATCTGGGCTGACAGTGGGTGAACCTCTCAAGTCCAAACCTCTACGTTTCACTCTGGAGGCTGACAGTGAACCTCTCAAGTCCAACCTCTTACTTTCACATCTGGAGGCTGACAGTGGGTGAACCTCTCAAGTCCAACCTCTTACGTTCACATTCTGGAGGCTGACAGTGGGTGAACTCTCAAGTCCAACCTCTTACGTTTCACATCTGGAGGCTGACAGTGGGTGAACCTCTCAAGTCCAACCTCTTACGTTCACATCTGGAG
>NW_020870251.1:477507-480007 GCF_003789085.1 Penaeus vannamei | reverse complement strand
TCGTTGATGTTAAGAACCTTGCACATATACTGATACACTGAGAAGGCACCGGCATCAGCAAAGACGTGAAAGCTCAATGCCCATCCTGCCCAATGCCCTTCCTGCCCATACCCATCTAGTCAACCTCTTCCTCGACCCCCACTCTACCCCCCCCACCTCCACGCCCGTTCCTGCAACCCCTATCTCCCTAAACTATCCAAAAGCAAATGAAAACACGGCGGGATGTCCTCTTCCTCGACCCCCACTCTACCCCTACCCCCCCCCCCCTCACGCCCGTTCCTGCAACCCCTATCTCCCTAAACTATCCAGAAAGCAAGTGAAACACGGCGGGAGTTCCCGTAGAGTTCGCGACCATTATTTATTCTTACGGGCACTATTCTTTGGTCCTTGGGGCTTAAGACTCACAACAGCCGTCTCAGACCACAGAAGTTTCTCCTTGTGTCTACGTGTAAATCCTCTTCTCCTAAAACTTCCTCTGAATTTTTTTTTGTTTATTTCATTCATTTATTAAAAAGTAATCACATTAATTCTACTTTTAATTAATTTTATAATGCAGTTGATTATTTCCTCTCTAAACATATATATCATCGTAGTTTTGAGTATCATATTTACATTCTCTGCGTTATCAAAACCACAAGCCTACTTATTATCTTCTTCTCTCCTCCTTCTCCTCCTCCTCCTCCTTTTCTTCTCATCTCCTCCTCCCACAAATCTATCTTTTATCTTACAATTCTTCTTCTCTTCTCCTCCTCCTCCTCCTCCTCTTCTTATCTCCTCCTCCCACAAATCTATCTTTTATCTTACAATTCTTCTTCTCTTCTCCTTCTCTTCCTCCTCCTCTTCTCATCTCCTCCTTCTATTTTCTATCTACAATTATTCCTCTTCTCCTTCTCCTCCTCTTCTCATCTCCTCCTCCCACAAATCTATTTCTACCTTACAATTCTTTCTCTTCTTCTCTTCCCCCTCCTTTTTCTTCTCATTTCCTCCTCCACAAATCTATTCTTTTATCTTACAAATTCTTCTTCTCTTCTCTCCTCCTCCTCCTCTTCTTCTCACCTTCTCTCCCACAATCTATTTTCTATCTTACAATTCCTTCTCTTCCCTTCTCTCCCCTCCTCTTTCTTCTCACCTCCTCCTCCACAAATCTATTCCATCTTACAATTCTTTTTCTTCCTCTTTCCTCCTCCTCCTCCTCCTCTTCTTCTCACCTCCTTCCCCACAAATCTATTTCTATCTTACAATTCTTCTTCTCTCTCCTCTCCTCTTCTTCTCATCTCCTCCTCCCACAAATCTATTTTTATCTTACAATTCTTCTTCTCTCCTCATTCTCCTCCCCTCCTCTTCTTCTTCACATCTCCTCCTCCCACAAAACTATTCCGATCTTACAATTCTTCTCTTCCTCCTTCTCCCTTCCTCCTCTTCTCTCTCCTTCTCCACAAATCTATATCTATCTTACAATTCTTCTTCTCTTCTCCTTCTCCTCCTCCTCTTCTTCTTCACATCTCTCCTCTCCACAAATCTATTTCTATCTTACAATTCTTCTCTTCTCCTTCTCTTCCCCCTCCTCTTCTTCTCACCTTCTCCTCCCACAAATCTATTTCTATCTTACAATTCTTCTCTTTCTCCCTTCTCCCCCTCCTCTTCTTCTCATCTCCTCCTCCCACAAATCTATTCCGATCTTACAATTCTTCTTCTCTCCTCCACCTCCTCCCCTCCTCCTCTTCTTCTCACCTCCTCCTCCCACAAATCTATTTCTATCTGACAATTCTCCTTCTCCATCTCCTCCTCCTTTTCTTCTCACCTCCTCCTCCCACAAATCTATTTCTATCTGACAATTCTCCTTGCGTTTCGTCCCGTCATTCGTGTGTTCCGACGCTTCGCATCCCTGAAGTGATATTCCATGTAACAGAGGATTTGAAGTCGATGTAAATTAGTGTGATAATTGACAATCGTAAATACCCAAGAAGTAGTGGGATATTTCTTTAAGGTTTAAGGGTAAAAAGGGTTAGGAAGTGAAGTAAGGAAGGTTAAAGAGGAAGAGAGAAATGAGAGGGGTTGGGTGTAGGGGCTCTAACGGGTAGACAGGGTAGAAGGGGTGAGAGTGAGAGGAAAGAAGGAGGGAAAAGGGAGAGGGAGAAGAGAGAGAGGAAGAAGAGGAACAGATAGAGGAGAAAGAAGAGAGGAAAGAAGAGGGAGAGGGAGGGAGGGAGAGGGAGAAGAAAAGAGGAAAGAGAGGGAAAAGAGGAGAAGAAAGAGAGAGGAAAGAAAGAGGAGGGAAGAGGAGAGTGAGAGAGGAAAAAGAGGGAGGGAGAAAGGAGAAAAGAGAGAGGAAAGAAGAGGGAAAAGGGAGAGGGAGAAAGAGAGAGGAAAGAAGAGGGAAAAGGACTAAGAAAGGGAAGGAGAGGGGAGAGAGGAGGCGAGAGTTTGAAGGAAGAGGAAAGAAGAATGAAAGGGAGAGCCAGAAAGAGAGAGGAAAGAAGAGGGAAAAGGGAGAAGGGAA
>NW_020870251.1:444886-447386 GCF_003789085.1 Penaeus vannamei | reverse complement strand
TAAGATTTCAATTACAATATTCATAATTACTATTTTAAGCAAAGTTGGAATCAGTA
Source organism: Penaeus vannamei (assembly GCF_003789085.1). Lineage (NCBI taxonomy): Eukaryota > Metazoa > Arthropoda > Malacostraca > Decapoda > Penaeidae > Penaeus > Penaeus vannamei. Next base: position 447,330 of record NW_020870251.1, on the reverse strand, counting down.
ATATCATCTTGTGCTATTAATATTACTATTGACTATACGTTGATAATCAAAGATAGAAAAAATGACGATGATGATAACACTAACAACAACAATAATGATAAAAAATGGAAATGAAAATTAATATTGAAAGAAATTGTTTATTTCTATGGATCTAAAATTTGTGTATAACCCTAAATTTAAGCATCCAGTACCAAAGACGTAAAAATAATATGAGAGAGTCAAAAAATTATTTATATTTGTTTATTTATATAATTTCTTTATCTTTTTTGGGAGATAGCCTTGTCCTATCTATAATTCCTATTCACAAATGTCAAAGTAATATAAAAAGATATATATATATATATATATATATATTATATAATATATATATATATATATATATATATAGAGAGAGAGAGAGAGAGAGAGAGAGAGAAGAGAGAGGAGAGAGAGAGAGAGAGAGAGCATAATTCCTGCTGATAAAGTTCAAAATAATATTTAAAAAAAACAAAACAAAAAACGAAATATCATAATTCCTGTTCATAAAGGTCAAAACGGTACCCCAAAAAAGGCAAAATATCAACCTAATGTACGTGTGAGGCAGCCGTGGCACAGTGGTAACGTGGGTGTAATTGACCAAGAGAACCCAAACCAGCGAGTTCGAATCCTATCTGCAGTTTGGGGGCAGGAAGGGCATCCGGGAAGGGTATCTCACTGCCAAAGTCATCAATTTTTCCCAGGTAATGAACCCGGGATAAAGTGGTGATAATGATGATAATGATGAAATAATGATAATGATAATGATAACACTTACAGCAGCAACAATGGCAATAATGATGTGATGATAATGATAACATAAATGGCAATAATGATAATGATAACAATGAGAACAATGAAGATAATGATAAAAACAATAATAATGATGATAATAATAATAGTAATATAATAATGATGATAGTAATAGTAATTATAATGATAAAAAATTAGAACAATAAAGCAACAATACTAGTAACAATAACAATGATAATAATAATAATGATAGTAATAACAGGTATCATACTGAAGACAATACTTATATAAGTAATAATGATAATAAGATTGATAACAATAATAAGAAAATAATAATAATAGTAATGATAATAAGAATCATAATAATAATAAAAATCATAATGATATCCATTATAATAATGTTGATGATAATAAGCGCATACCCCCGCCAAGGCAATAGGGGCACTGATACAAAAAAAAAAAAAAAAAAAAAAAAAAAAAAAATTGCACTTGAAGAATTAAATCAAAATCGCCCTTTTCTCAAGGTCAAAGGTGACGTCAGCGTTTCTCGATCTCGCAAGGATGATGAATCATTAAAAAAAATTCCTGGATCCAGATCACCACCAAATATTATTGGCATCTAAGACACTTCTAGTAAAAAAATAAAATAAAATAAAAATAATAAATAAATAAAAATAGAAAATAAATAAAATAAATAATAAAAATAAAAAAATAATAAAAATAGAAAATAAATAAATAAAAAAAAATAAATAAATAAAAATAGAAAAATAAATAAAAATAAAAATAAATAAATAAAAATAGAAAATAAATAAATAAATAAAAATAGAAAAAAAAAATAAATAAAAAAAAAAATAAATAAATAAATAAAAAAAATAAATAATAAATAAATAAAAATAGAAAATAAATAAATAAATAAATAAAAAATAGAAAATAAATAAATAAATAAAAACATAAAAACATGTTCATATTTCGAGGCATCCTGCTAACCAACTAACCAAGGAACAGACTAACCAACGCTACCAAAAACATAACCTTGGCGGATGTAATGGTTATAAAAATGATAAGAGGAATAACAATAAAAATAGGAATGATAACAATAACGATGATAACTAATAATAACAGGAAATGGAGACATGACCCTTATCATTCACACAAAATATATATACATTATGTTACTGAGGTCTCAGACTAAGTGAATTCTCACGGCAATCTAACGTATTAATGTCTTGTTACTGAAGACTTGCTCCGTCCATCTTTATAAAGTTTATGATGAATTGTAACGCTATAGCTAAGATGTCTCGTATTACATTTTCCAAGAATGAATAAAACGGAAACAGGATAATCTGATGTTAATTCCGGGAAGAAAATAAGATTGGTACATTTTGTGAATTTGTTTACGTGAAAAGTACCGCCGGTTTATGCTACATTACCCTTCTAATACTACTACTTCTATTCCATTATAGTTAACACTACAACTACAATAACTCACACTAATGATAATGTTGCTATTGCTACTGCTACTACTACTGCTGTTGCTATTGCTACTCCTACCACAAGCACCATCACCATTACTACTGCTACTACTACTTCTGCAACTAATACTACTACTGCCATTACTACTACTTCTACAACAGCGACTACTATTAATACTTTTACTACTTCTGCTGCTACTACTA
>NW_020870251.1:417386-424886 GCF_003789085.1 Penaeus vannamei | reverse complement strand
AGGGGAAGTAGGAAGGGAGAGGGAAAGGGTAAACAAGTGAAATATAAAAATGGGAGACGAAAGAGAAAAGGAAAGAGGAGAGAGAAAAAGAGAAAAGATCTAGGAGGAGGAAAGGGAAAGGGAGAAAAAGGAATGAAAGGGGAGAAGAAAACTGAAAGAGGAAAACGTAAAAAGGGAGAGGGGAACGGAGAAGACTGGAAGGAAGGGATGAAGAAGGAAAAATAGAATAAAAAAAGACGAGAAGATAACGAAGAGGAAAAACAATAATAAAAAAGAAGAGATAAAGGAGTGGAAGGAGAGAAAAAAAAAATCAAAAGAAAGAAATGAAGGACTGACGAAGGAAGAAGAGAGGGATAAGAGGGGATTAAAAAAGAAAGAGAAGAGAGAGAGATACAAGTGGAAGATGAAAGATCACCATAAAGATAAAAAAGGGAAATGGAGAAGAAAACAGGAGAGAGAGAGGAGAGAGAGAGAGAGAGAGAGAGAGAGAGAGAGAGAGAGAGAGAGAGAGAGAGAGAGAGAGAGAGAGAGAGAGAGAGAGAGAGACAAACAAAGCCGGAGAGGGAAGAAGCGAAAAAGAGGGGAAAAAAGAAAAGGGAGCGGAAGGGGAAGAGAGAAAGGACCCTTGGCAGACCCCCCCTCCCAGGGACTCAACCACCCTCCTCCCCACTGCCTCACGAACCGCCTTGTTTCGGATCGGGGTTTCTGGCGGAGGAGGGGGTGGGGGTAGGGAGGGGGCGCGTCGGGGAGCGGTGAGGGATGGGGGGGGGGGGAGGAGGGAGGGAGGGATTGGTGCCATGAGGGAGGGAAGGAGGGAGGGAGGGAGGGGTTAGGATACTGATGGAATGGGGAATGAGGGAAGGATAGAGAGAGGATGGGAATTAGAGAGGGAAGGAAATGGGAACAGAGAAGGCGAGAATGAGGGAAGGAGGGAGGGATGAAAAATGAGAATTTGATGAGGGAAAGAGGGTTTGAGGGACAGCCGAGGCAATGAGGCAGGGAGGGAATGAGAAATTGATGGAATGAGGGACTGAGGGAATAAGAGAATGGAAAGGAAGAGGGAGAAAGAAGAGGAGGTGAATAGATATATCCATATATAATTGTTTATGGATGCACGTGACATTGTGCCTGTGCTTATTTATGAACGTATGCTCATGTTTACACAATTAAACGTACATGGAGAGTATGTTATTTTGAAAATGTTTAGGGCTTTTGACCATTTGTTATTAAGGTCTAGGGAATTGGCTCTTAATGGCAGCGGCGATAAGGAATTGATAAGATAAGGAGGTTGTGAGACTCAGTTCTCTTCTGCGCTGTGGGTTGCCTTGGAGTCCTCTTCTCTCTCTCTCTCTTTCTTTCTCTTTCTCTTCTGTCTGTCTGTCTGTCTGTCTCTCTCTCTCTCTCTCTCTCTCTCTCTCTCTCATCTCTCTCTCTCTCTCTCTTCTCTCTCTCTATCTCTCTCTCTCTCGTCTCTCTCTGTCTGTCTGCTGTCCTCTTTCTCTTTTTTTCTTCTCTGTCTGTCGTCTGTCTGTCTGTCCTCTCTTTCTGTCTCGCTTCTCTCTCTCATTCCAGATCTCTCTTCTTCTTCTCTCTCTTTCGTCATCTCCTCTCTCTCCTCTCTCTCTCTCTCTCTCTATCTCTCTCCTCTCTCTCTCTCTCTCTCTCTCTCTCTCTCTCCGCCCTCCTCTTCCTTCTTGCTTCTCTCATTTCTCTTCTTCTCTCCTGTCTGTCTGTCTGTCTGTTCTGTCTGTCTCTTTCTCTCTATCTCCTCCTCTCATCGTCTTCTCCTCTTCTCTCTTCTCTCTCTCATCTCTCTCTCTCTCCTCTCTCTCTCTCTCCATTCTCTCTCTCTCCTCTCTCTCTCTCTCTCTTCTCTCTTTCTCTCTTTCTCTCTTCGGCTATCTCGTTCGTTCATTTTATCTCGTTCTTTTTCTATTTATTTTTTCGTTCTCACATTCTCTCTCTTCTTTATTTCTCGTTTTTTTCTTCCGTTCTCGTTCTCTTCATTCTCGGGTTTTTCTCTCTTTTAGTTTTCCTCCTCCTCCTTGATCATCCCTCTTGTCCTCTCTCTCTGTCTCTCTCTCTCTTCGTCTCTCCGTCTCCTCTCTCTTCTCTCTCTCCTCTGTCTTCTCTGTCTCTCTTTTTCTTTTCTTTCTCTCTCTTTGCGTAACTTTTATGAATATACAATCCTGACGTATTCTCACTCCCTCCTACCTTCTCCTCCCTCCCTCTCTCCTCTCTTCCCTCATTCCTCCCCCTGCTCCTCCTTTACTTATCTCTATTCCCTTCTCCCCCTCCCCCCTCCCCCCTCTCTCTCCCCTAAGCCGGAGATTGCCACCTCAAGGGGATCAAATCGAGATAAAGTTTTGCCAATAATTTGCCAGGACTCTGTCTGTCTGCTCCTCTCTGTACATACGTAATATGTATATATATATATATATATATATAATATATATATATATATATATATAATATACATATTATTTATTATGTGGAAAGGTATGAATGGGAACGAATATCTTCACAATACAAGAAGATGTATTTAACCGGTTTCGATTCTTCGCAGAAATACATACATATATATGTCTCACGCACACACACAACACACAACACACACACACACACACACACACACACACAACACACACACACACACACACACACATATATATATATATATATTATATATTATATATATATATATAATATATATATATATAATATATTATATTATATTATTTATTATTTATGTGTGTATGTGTATGTATAGATTCACTAACGTCTATCATCGCCATTTAACAAATCCATTTATCAAATCAGCCCCTACCTGCCTCTGCCACCCCCTCCCCCTCCCCTCTTTCCCTCCCCCCCCCCTCCCCCCTCCCACTTAGTTCCTCACGCGGGTGTGAGAGCAGCTGTGGGAGGGGGAGGCGCGAGGATAAGGCCGGCTAATGCGGGTGGACGCTATATCCAACCTATCCATGGGAATCGATTCGGGGATGGGGAGATGGGGAGGGGAGGAAGAGGAAGAGGAGAATGAGAAATAGGAGAAGTAGGGTAGGAGGAGAGGAGAATAGAGAAAGGAAGAGGAGAGGGGAGAAGGTGGGGGGGGGAGGAGAAGGAAGAGAAAGGTGGTGAATAGGGAGAGTAGAGGAGAAAGGAGTGGAAGGAGGGAAGGAAGAGAAGGGGAGAAGAAGAGGGAAAGAGAAAGGAAGGAATAGGGTAGAAGGAGAAGGTAGAGAATATGGAGAAAGGGGAGAAAGGAAGAAGAAGAGGGAGCAGAGGAGAGACGAAGCAGAAAGAGCGGGGAGAAGGGGAAGGAGAAGAGATAAGAAGGGAAAACGAGGGAGAAACGAATAGGAAGGAAGGGAGAGAAGGAGGCAGAGAGGGGAGAGAAGAACGGGGAAGAGAAGAGGCAAAGAGTGGAAAGCAAGGCGGGATGGGAGGGCTGTGGGGGTGGGGTGGAGGTGGGGGATACGGGTTTATAGGGGATAGGGTGGGGGTGGGGGTGTGTTCTCGTAGGCCATCTCTGACCGCGTTGAAGAGGCGTAGCGGTGGTAGGGTTAGGGGGGGGGGGAAGGGCGACTGACCTTGACCCAATATCGGTCGGTCATTCCATCCCTTTGCCTTCCCTCCCCCCCCTCCCCCTACCCCTCCCTTCCTCCTCATACGCCCTTCCTCCCTGCCTGTATCTCCTCCCTCCCCCTCCCCCCCCCTCTCTCTCTATCGTCGCCTCTTCTCTCTTTACAACCCTTTTGGTCCTTCCTCCCCCCCCTATTACGTTTACTCCTCCCACCTCCCCATCCCCCTCCCCCCCTCCTCCCTTCCCACTGCTGCTTTGATAGAGTTCTCTGTCGATCGCTTGGGAAGGGAAGGGGTGGGGGGGGGGCTCTCTTTTTCTTTCTGTCTCTCTTCTTTCTCTCTTTCTTTCTTTCTCTCTCTCTTTCTCTCTTTCTTTCTTTCTTTCTTTCTTTCTCTCTCTCTCTTCTTTCTCTTTCTCTTCTCTCTCTCCCTTTCTATCTCTTTCTCCTCTCTTTTCTCTCTCTCTCTCCCTCTCTCTCTCTCTCTCTCTCTCTCTCTCTCTCTCTCTCTCTCTCTCTCTCTCTCTCTCTCTCTTCTCTCTGTCTCTGTCTGTCTCTCTCTCTCTCTCTCCCTCTATCTATCTATCTCTCTATCTCTCTATTTATCTATCTCTCTACCTCTATCTATCTCTATCTCTTTCTCTCTTCCCCCCTCTCTCTCTCCCTTTCTATCTATCTATCTCTTCCTCCTTTCTCTCTCTCCCTCCCTTCCTTTCTAATTCTCCCCCGGATTTACCCAGTTCCACTTCCATCTACTTCCCTCCTCCTCCTCCTCCCACTTGGCTACTCTACTTCTTTCCCCTTCCGTCCTCCTCCTTCTCTTCCCACTTCCTCTCCTCCTCATTCTTCCTCTCGCCCTCCTTGCTTTCCTCCCTCCTTTCCCTCCCACTCCCTTCACTCTCCGTCCATCCCCTCTCATATGTTATCTCTCCTTTCCCCTTATCCGTCCCTCTCTCCTCCTCCTCTCATCCACATTACCCCTCTCCTCTTTCTCATCCTCGCACTTCCCTCTCTCCCTCCTTCCCCCTCCCCCCTCTCTCTCTCCTTTTCTCCTCCTCCCCTCTCTCCTTTCTCTCTCCTTCCCCCCTTCCTCCTCTCCTCCCGCACTCTCTTTCCTTCCCTCTTCCCCCCTCTCTCTTCTCCTTCTTTCCTCCCCCTTCTCTCTCCCTTTCTCCCTCCTTCCCTCCTCCCTCTCCTCCTCTCCTCTTCCTCTTCTCTTCTTCCCCTTTCGGCAAAAGATGGGGCGAGGAGTTAATTTCTTCTTTACAGACTTTCTCAGTTCTTAATTACAGGCAGCACCCCCTCCCTCCCCCCCCTCCCGTCTCCCTGCTGGGTAATTGCTGGTTCCTTCTCCCTTGCTGCTGCCCTGCTTTCGGGGGGTGGGGTGGGGAGGGGGAGGGGCAGGAGGGAGAGGGAAGGGGGAGGGAAAGGGAGAGGGGAAGGGGAAGGGGGAAGAGGAAGGGGAGGGGAGGGGAAGGGGGGAGGAAGGGGGAGGGGAGGGAAGGGGAGGAAGAGGAGGAAGAGGAAGAGGAGGGAGAAGGGAAGGGGGGAAGAGGAAGAGGAAGGAAGGGGAAAGGGGGAGGTAGGGGAAGAGGAAGGAGAGGTGGGAGGCGGAACGAAAGGAGGGGGGAGGGGAGAGAGAGAAAAGAGTAGAGAGGGGAGGGGGGAACGGAAGTGGGGGAAAGGGAAGGGGAGGAGAAAAGAAGAGGAGAGAGGAAAGTGAGAACAGACGAGGAGAGGAAGGAGAAAGAAAGAGGAGAAAGAGGGAGGGGGAACGGAAGGGGGGAGGGGGAGGGAGGCGGAAGAGAGGGAGGGGGAGGGGGGCGGAAGGGGGGGGCGTTCTAGAAGGATGTTGGCAAGAAAATCCAGAGACACGGCTTTCAGACACGAAAGACAAAAATGAATTCGAAAGGAAAATGACTTTCTATTTTTTAAATTTTCCCTCTTCTCCTTTCTCTTCTTCCTCCTCTTATTTTATTCTTCCCGCTCTTCTTTTTTTCATTATTCTTTCTGTTTCTTTCTTCCTCTTCTTCCCCTGTTCTTATTTTCTTCTCTTCCATCTTCTTTTTTCATTTATTTTTCTCCTGCTTCCTCTGCTTCATATTCTTCTCTTTCTCCTTCTACTCCTTCTTCCTCTTTTCTTTCTCCTTCTACTTCTTCTTCCTTTTCTTTCTCCTTCTTTTTTTTCATCTCCATCATCATCATCACCATCCTTATCATCCTTCTCCTCCCTCACTACTTTTTCTTCCTCCTCCTCCTCCTACTTCTCCCTGAAGGAAGAAGCGGGAAGTAAGAATAGGAAGAAGATTGAGAGGAGAGGGGGGGGGGAGGGGTGAAAGAAGGGGGGGGGTGTCATATTCCATCATAGTATTTACTTCATTAATTTTTCCTGTGTCAGTTTTCCTTCATTCTGTGTACTGTTCGGTCTGGCGGTAGACGATAATGATAATAATAATGATATTGATGATAATGATATATTTATAATGACGATGAGATGGTGATGAAGATGATGATTTCAATAGTAATGATGATGATAATAATAATAATGATAATGATAATATAATGATAATAATAATAATAATAATAATAATAATAATAATAATAATAATAATAATAATAATAATAATAATAATAATAATAATATAATAATAATAATGATAATGATAATGATAATGATAATGATAATAATAATGGTAATTGTAATCATGATAAAGAATGATAATGATAACGATAATGATGATCGTAATAATGATTATAATGATAATTAGAAAGTTTCCACCGACTGTTTTTTTACCCCCTCTTCCAGTTCACTTCCCCCTCTCTTCCTCTACCTCTTTTTACCCCCATGCCCACTGCCTCCATACCCCAACCCCAACTCCTTACCCACTCCCCACTAGCTCATCTTTCATGCCAAACATACCCACTGTCCACTAACACATCTGACACCACCCATACCCAATACCCATTGGTCACTAGCCCATCTTTCTGACTGCACATACCCACTGCCCTCTGCCCATCACTCATACCCACCGTCCTCTGCTCTCTAACCCATCATTCCCAGCGCACATACCCAGTGCCCACCTCGGAGCTCCACTTTCACACCACACAAACCCAATGCCTGCTGCCCATCACACATACCCACTGCCCTCTGCTCTCTAACCCATCTTTCCCAGCACACATACCCACTGCCCACCCCGGAGCTCAACTTTCCCGCTACACATACCCACTGCCCTCTGCTCTGTAGTCTTTCCCAGCACACATACCCACTGCCCTCTGCCCCCATTTTCTCTCGTTTACTTCTCGCCGCCACCATTTCTTCTCTCTTCTCTTCTTCTTCTTCTCTCTTTCTCCTTCTGCTTTTTTCTTCTCTTTCTCCTTCTTCTTCTTCTTCTCTTTCTCCTTCTACTACTTCTTTTCCTTCTCCTTCTACTTCTCCTTCTTTTTCTTCATCTCCATCTTTATCATCCTTCTCCTCCCTCACTACTTCGTTTCCTCCCCCCCCCTCCCCTCCCCCTCTGCTTGTTTAGTAATCAACATTGTTTTCGTTGATTAGACTAAGCAGGTCATTTGATGGTCGGTTGTGATGTGAAATTATAAAAAAGTGGATTTAAAACTTGTTTAAGTTGTGTGTGTGTCCGTGTGTTGTTTGTTTGTTTGTATATGTTTATGATTATGCACGTATGTATGTAAGTGTATGTATGTATGTGTGTATGTATGTATGTATGTAAGTGTGTATGTATGTATATGCGTACGTTACGTATGCATGTATGTGTATATATGTATGTATTCATATATGTATATATGTATCTATGTGTATATGTGTATATGTGTATATGCAAGGACTTATGTACGTATGTATATATATATACGTATGTATGTATATGTACGTGTGTGTGTGCTATGTAAGTATGTATGTATA